>KQ995661.1:0-12860 GCA_001598015.1 Dorcoceras hygrometricum
GCTCCTAACACGAAGGATAAATTCAGAAATACTTACGGTTATATTTTTTTTTTATTCATAAATAACATAGTATTCAATAACTACATATTTCAGTATTCTATATATCTGTCCAATAATGAGTCACATACGTATGATATTAATCTCTCGACCAGATATAGCCCACGAATTAATATTTGCATTAAATTTTCCTATGTATAATTAAGAGTCATATATTGTCTGAGCTAAATATAAACCACATATTTCATTATTATTTTATATTTCCTATGTCTTAAAAACTGGAAGAGTCAACTGTCGGCTTCCACGAATTTCATTATTGGAGAGAGAAGGTAACCGAGAAAGTTGGGTTTATGTGCACTGGTCAAGATATAGTTGTATATTATATGATGCCATTTTTATCTGAGAGAGAGAAAAAATAAGGCTAAGATAAAACTTTAATTTAACTAATAAAAATATAATAATTTAATACTAACATTTCAAAGAAAAAGAAAAGATGAGAGACCAATACTTTTTACGATAAAAGCAGATGGAGCTTTTCAGAGAACATGAATCAGGATGTTATACTTACACATGCACTACAGGAACAAAAGATGAAATATTTCAAAAAAAAAATAAAAATTACAGATATGCATAAACAAATAGTTGCTGCTGATATTTTTATTATTTTATTTGTTTTCTTTCATCATATCCCTAACATTCTAGGAGAATGCAATGGCATATATCTTGCAAATTATTGGGCTCCAGCCATTATTTGATGCAATCATTTAATATGGTATCTCTAAAAAATTATTCTGGTTATATTTTCTCGTGAAAAATTAGATGTGTCGATAAACTCGAATAAAATCAATCACTCATAGACGAATTAATTATTAAATAAGAATAATTAAGGATAATGCCACATTAAATATATCATTTCCACATATCTTACGCATATAGTCTTGGTGAAACAAGAATCACTTCCACTTTTTAAATTAAATAATATCGAATGGTCCCTCTTAAAATATATAGGACCTATATTATCTTATAGTGGTCATGGAAGGGGGAGAAACTTTCACGAGGAAGCATAGCACTATCCTAAAGCACCCCATGCAGATAATTTTTTAAATATTTTAAAGAATAGCATCAGCCCATCTTATCTAAAAATTCAAGTGCATACATGAAAATGGAATAAAACGAGAGTCACCAAGTTGGTGGAATATATTTTCTTAAAATCAAATAGTTACAAAATCAATTTTCTATTAATAGATTTTTTCGCCCCAGGGGCAAAGTCGAGTTGGTAAGACCTGGGGTGATGTGAGAATAACTTCTCCGCTTCACGGTTCGATTCTCGTGTGGAGCATATTCCCCACTGAAATATTGTGGGGGTATGCTCTGGGAATTAGTCCGTTATATGGGTCCTCTCTCCGGGACTCCTGCCTACTCGTGTATATCCCTCGATTTATCATGTATGGATCAAGTGGCTTCTGAGTGGTTAGCCCATTAATGAGTTAGCGTTTTTTCAAAATATTAATAGATTTTTCCCTTGCTAATCAGGGTTTACGCTCGCATTTATTCAGTACACACCTGTGAATCCAAGGTTCAGTTGTACCACAAATATTTATATAACAATTATGACATGAATAATTCCAGTAACAGTAATACACATAAATGCCCAATAATTTCAATCTTAGCTGGAAGAGAAATTAAATTTTTATTTCTGAAAATGTGAGCAACATAATCTAAGTAATGACCATGATTTAAAAACCTTATCATGTTTTGATCGATCCCCCCAGCCAAAATTTCTTTAATCAACACCATCCTGTAGGATTACATGTGTAATACTTGTCTCATTTATTTAATTTAACTCATACAAGTAAAGGTAATCCCAACGGAAACCAAACTCACAACCTAACTTTTCAAAGCCACTCATTAGCTTCCACGATCGCCATGGCTCTGTGCATTATTGACAAAGGAAAATGTTGCATAAAAACACAGACACACATATGTATATGTGTCTCTCCTTCTATATACATATATGTATTGAATTGTTGTAATATTCTGTGTGGAAATGGTGGGAATGTTCTCAAGATTCTATGAGAGCAGATCAGGAGGGCTTCGTCGGAGTCAAAGTGCGGTTGTGAGTAGCTGCGTATATATCTTGTTCTTAATATTTTTTTGGGTGTATTTTTACAACTATATGTATATATGTATGTGTATATATATATATATGTGCGTGTAGGATGAACGTGAAGTGTTGCCTCCAAGTGTAGAGGCAACAAGTGCTGAACCTATAGCGACGGCTGTATCCATCGCCAAGGACAATATCGAAATCGCTTTCGAGTTCAAGCCGGTGGTTCACCCCATGGAGCCTCTCGATCTCGATAGACCAATCCAGTGTCCGTTGCCGGAACCATCCATGCTTAATGTAAACTTACGTTTTATTTTATTTTTTTTGAGAAATAAACTTACGTGATTTCATATAAATATTCATCCAAAACATCAAGTTTTCAACTGTCGCTCTATATTCATCCAAAACATCAAGTTTTGATCAGCTACAGCTAAATTTACGTGATTTCAATTCATCCAAAACTACATGCTTAATGCATTTAGGTTCTTATTTTTCTTTTTCTTTTTTGGTTTTTTGTTTTGTTACGACACATGTATAAGTATATGACATCTAATTAGTTGATCCATCATTAGGACGGGAATCATGGAAGAATATGGAAGGAGCAGGTAATAAAGCCCGACGTTCCCGTCGTTCACATGGCCGCGTCGACACATAGCCAGAAACCTCGACCCGTTCCGACCAAAGCTATTGCGCCGTCAATCAGTGCCCCGGAAGGCAGCATCCTTAGATTACTAGAAGAGTGTGATGCATCTACATGCTATGTAGATCGATCATAGAAAAGCAAAATAACCTTGATCAAACTTGTTTTTCCACAAACTACTAATCGCAAGGGCGTTTTTAAAAAATAAGTTTGACCAAGGTCATTCTCAAAATTTCCCACCTGGTGGATTGCGCGTGTCTCTAAGAGCTCCCCTCCTTTCTTCCAGCAAACGTGTGTTTTGAAACTATGAACCGAATGTTGCCGTAGCCAAGCTGCCAGTTGTGTAAGTATGCTGTGTTTTATGGTTATGATAAGCAAATATAAATTGGGAAGATGATCAAGACCATTCTTTTATTTTCGATAAATTATTCAAATTTTATATTAAAACAAAAATACTGGGCCTACTTGTGAAAATACTACAGTATCAAGTCAAATTGTCAAAATCTCTAAGCAACGTATCATAAGGAAATAAGTTATTTCCTAGGTAAAAGCTTAGTTATCAGCACGTGACATGTCTCTTGCTCTGGTGTTTCTTTATTATCCAAGTGTGATACACTGAACGTAACCAGAGTTTTGGGTTTGGGAAAATACCGATATTCTAATTCTTGTGTAGTTTCTGTGAACGATTAATCCATTGGATATTCATTCTCTAAATGATTTATCGACAACAAACTTAAGTAACTTTATTTAACAATTGGCGGAGGGAAAATCTCATCTGGCAACCCAAACTGGTGGGAATGAAACACGAATCTCATGTCTTGGGGTATCCATCCTTTTCCCACAAAATGGAGGATTAATTTAGAGTACATTTTCAAACTCAAATACTTTGTTTGATTGTGAAATTTGATGCAGTCTAATATCTTTTATGTCTGTGTTTTCTAGGATAAAACTTGAGCATAATTAACTTTTAAATATATTCTTTTGTTTTTAAAACCAAAACAATAAATTATCACAGTCGACTTTATTGTTATCAGATTTTTTAAAAGGGAGAATCTATATATAGGATTTTGACTCCAAGAAACCGTGATCTTATGAATTCAAAAAATAATTGATTAGGTCATTAAACAACCATGAAACTTTTTAGAATATGGACGTTTACCTAACAGGCTAACAACAAACTAAGCCATTATAGGTACTTAGACATGGCAATCGGTCATGCTTTTTGCTTTCCGTTGGGGCTGACGATTAAGGAAAAAGAGTTAAACTCTTCACTCGAATATTGCTTCCCTCCTTCCGATATCATATTTTGCTCCTTCCGGAAAAGACACACTTTTAACAGTTACTTCATGTATAGCCCAAAGCATAGATATATATTTCACAGACCAAATTTCCTCGTGGCTACCGAGATCTGTGAGTCGCTTGCATTGCTCGTCTCGGCGGATTCACGGCAAAGAAACATTGTAGACTAGTGTTACAAGGTTTCAACGCAGCAACAAGATAGTACTCCTTTTTCCAACCTTGAGCGACTTAATCACGCACTGATTCAATCTTTGTTTATAGTGATATATTCCTTACTTGAGGAAATATCGAGGAATATATCGCTATAAATATTTTAGACTAGCATGATGGGTAACGAGGTACAAAGAAAGTGAAATATATGGTGGAGAGCATGTTGAATATACAGTTGAAAAGCAGAAAGACAGGGAGAGATGATGAAAGGAGTTAAAAAAATTAACAAATTCTTGTTTTCGATAAACAATTGTTTATTGAGGGTGAAAGTAAACCGTTCTTTATTGGTAACATAATTAAATTTACGCTGAATCTGGGATCATAAAGATTTAGTGCGATATATTGTGAAGTTGTATTTCAATTGATACTTTATTTATGCATACAATAATTTAAACAAAAAAGACTCGGTGAGACATGTGTCGTATTTCGTGACAGAGGTCATATTCATGAAAAAGAATTATATTTATGCTAAGTGTTACATTTAATCACAAAAGTTTGATCGAACGTTCCTTCAAATTGATCCGATCCATGTAAAAACGTTATTTTTTATATAAAAATATTACTTTTCACACTAAGAATATTATTATATTGACCATCTCACAGATATTAAGTCGTTGGACCGTCTCACAAAAGAGAGTTATTATAATTTAAAAGGTAGCATGTCGACAATTTTGAAATACACATATCATTTGTTGCATCTACAATTATCCTCAAGTTTTTTTAGAATTTGATATCCACATGATAATAATTTGCTTATTATTAATTGTATTTGAATTCAGAACATATGTAATATATATGTTAAAAAGTAAAAGGACAAGAAGAATGTATTATGATCCTTTATCCTCATATACAGCCTTTATATAGTATCATATAGTATATACTCATTTACACCAAATAAATAAATTTAGTATAATTGGAGTGTCTTAGAGGTTAGAAAACAGTCGTAAACTTATTCATTCCCATACACACGAAATATTCCATAATTTATAACAAGAAATCCTTGCACCACAAAATGGTGCCCATAATTATATTACAATGATTTAGAGTAATTCTTAATTTTTATTATATTACATTTTGTTTTATTTAAAAGTAATGATTTTGTGGGAAGGGATATTTTGGAGATAACTATTGGTATCTCATGAGAGACCATGTATTTATTAATATCCCACTTAACTATTATTGTATAGATAAGATATTTATGTTTATAATAATATTTTATTTTCCAAAAACAATGTTTAGAATAAGGTTTGTGTTGAGCTTCATAATAAATCTAGAATAAATTCATAATTTTTATGTTCATTTACGAATTATGTGACATGATGTAATTGAACTTTTCTCAGTCCTACATTATACTAATCCATCTGTCGATCTCATCAGTGGGCAGTGGTCATGCCTCATTCAAATTAGGTGAGTTGATAAATATTTATTTTTTTACAAATAAAAAAAAAATAGGTTAAAAAGAATGAGTGAATTGCTCAAAAATCCCAAGAGCAACACTAATCGTTCCTATCAATACATTGTCAGGGATTTTGTTTGATCTGGAAACAGATCTGATATGATTTTGATGAACACAAAATTTATTGTGTTACGTACAGATGTATTTACTAAAGCATGTACGACAGATCGAAAGATGTGTTGTTTGATCTGGTTCGTTGGATGAGTTATAAAATAATTAAGATTGATCTATATATGAGCACCGACCTTTCCAAACTTAATAATAATAATAATAATAATAATTAAAATAAGCTGCTGAAAATAGTCTCCAAAACAATTAATTTTCGTGAGAAAATAATATTACTATTATAACAAAAACTATAATGACGAGCGGAGAAAATAAGAATATTATTATAAAATCGTTATCATCGTCTTGTCTTATCATTTATGTTATATGTAATTATTGGTAACTGATTTTTTTAGCTCTATTCAATGAGTATGATATATTAAAGCATTTAATTTTAAATCTGTTTTATGCTCTAGAATTAAAATGATAAATTTAATTTTATTTTTATTTAATATTCAAAATTATTATTAAGGACATAATTCATGCAAGACTTTAGTGGTTATATCATTGGTTGGTTTGATTTTGTCCAGATTGTGCGTGCACTGGAAGGAGATGTTTCGTTAGATGACCTTAACGAGGGAATCAAGTCAGGGCACAATGGGATGTTCAGCTCAAGCGGCACCTCTGAATCGGACTCAGGCTCATACCCAGACTTGAAGAGGTTCAGGAAAGGTGGCACGGGGATGTCGAGCCAGGAGTTCTCTAGCAGTGAGCACGGCTACACTGGAGAGCTCGCACTGTCTCAGGAAATCAGGTCCAATCCGGCTAGTCGCACTCGCAGCCCCTGAGTAATTACAAAAGCATCCCACAACTAACTGAGATCATTTACTAGAGAATGGAACTTGAAATATTTGTACTTAATCTCATCGTTTTATACGGTGCTCAATCTTGTAAGATTGGTTCTTAATTTATTTGTTAAAATGCCATTAATATAAATTAAATGTGAATAATATATAAATATATATATATATATATCTCCATGTGGATTGGATCTTGTTTTCTTTTATTTATTTGGAATCTTGGATTTACATAGTGCTTGATGACTGTACATGATATAATTCGTGGAACCTTGATTCTTTAATTTTCAATACCTGATATTTAAGGATTGTTATAAAGTTTTGTTTTATATTTTTATGTTGAAAAGGTTGAATTATTAATTTTATTAATTTCTTATTGGACTTAATACTTACCTTGTATCTCAAGAATCAATATATATATACATAATTGTGTAACGACCCAATTTTCTAAAAATATTTTTCTTTAAATAAAAGGCATAAATTTTTTTCGTGTCAATCACTATTCACGTAATTAGTACCCTGTTCGCAAAACTTATACATAGATATCATGCATTATAAATTCAAACCACTTTCGTAACATATTAAAATCGACAATCCTAACAACTGAATCTTTCAAACCTCGACTACCAAAGCGTTTTCCTCAAAACTCATAATGTAAGCAAAACTTAAAAATGTCAACATAATACTCAATGCAAAAACTACTAAATTTCTCGGGAGTGTGTCGCCTGTATCCAAGCTCCACAAGCATCACCGGCTCGAACTTTTACCTCTTCCTCACCTGCACACAATAAAATCTAGTGAGTCTAAAGACTCGGCAAACTCAAACATTTATAACGAATAATAAGTATACTTCATGCATAAAAAAGCGATACACGAAATACATTTAAAACTTCAACTTCAAAATCAATCTCAAGGCTTTAAATAAAGCCTAATTTTAAAAGTTAGCTTAAAACATCAACATTATTGAGTTAAGCATACATGAGTGATAAAATTATTGGGATGAATGACATTCTAGGAAGCTCTCGTACGTCAAGCTGCTGACGTTGCGTCGCTTGATTTGGTTGGCCAGGTGTGTTGTAAAAGTGATGACAGATTTTAAACGAATAATACTATCTCTGTTGGAGATAGGGCCGACGGTAGGGTAAGGGGTAAGACTGATCTATAGTATGCACTTATTTTGAAGTTATTTTTTGTTCAGGCTACAGAAAAATTTAATCACTTTTTAAGCTTCTGTATTTAGCGCTTATTGCATGCTTTTGTCGGTATTATGATCTCCGGACCTGACATTAGTTGGGTGAAGAATAATATCATAAACATAAATTTCACTAACAAAGTGTGATCACCTTTAATAAATTTAAATAATATATTTTTTCAACGGTACCAATAATGAAATCATGGTCAAATAGGAATTTAGATAATGTGTCATACCATGCTCTAGGTGTCTGTTTCAGACCATACAACACTTTATCAAGCTTATACACATAATCTGGAAAATCATGATTAATAAAACCAGGCGTTTGGGAAACTTATATTTTTTCATGCAAATACCATTTAAAGCACTTTTCAACTTTGAGCATATCAGCTCAGGGAAGTTTAGCTCAAGCAACCAGATCGTAGTATAACAACTCAAATAGCTCAAAGTTGTACAGAGATAAACGAAATATATCAAAGCTGAATCAAGAAGAACGAAACAGCTCAGAGCTATACAGAGAAGAACGAAACAGCTCAGAGTTGAGAAGGGAGCATATTAGAGAAGGAACAACTTAGAGGAAGCATCGTTAAGATCAGCTCAAAGGTCTAAGCTGGAGCAGCACAGACCAGATGTGAAAACCCGAAAATTCAGCTTCAAAAAAAATAAAAAAAATTCGCCTGCTGGTCGAAAATCAGCAGGTGGTCGAAATTCAGCAGTAGCGCCTGTTGGTGAAAGCTGATTAGCCGTTGATGGCGCGAGAATGAAACGCCATCGTTTCGTGGAACCAGCAGTTGCGCGTCGAATTAGTTAGCGGGAAGGATGATACGTCATCGTTTTGTGTAGTGACTACGCTCATTCAGCAGTTGGCCATTCGTGACCAGCAGACGAAGAAAGATCAGCTGGTGCGAGAAGACCAGCTGGAGAACTAAACACTGATGACGTCAGCATTAACGTCAGCAATCAGCAGGAAGCTACAGTGCAAACCAGCAGTTGGTACTGGAAGTTAGCGATAGCAAAACGATGTCGTTTGATTAAGTCGATACGACAACGTTTCGTCTTCACGCTAAAGATTCAGCAGATGACTTGTGCGATGATTAAAAACCAGCAGATAGCTACAGGTATCTCGAATCAGCTGTTGCAAGAGTCCAGCAGGTACATTACTTAAAGATAATCAGCAGGTACTTGTCAACGATATCAAAACGGTGTCGCTTGAATAAGTGACACGACGACGTTTTGACTTAACGCTAAGGATCAGTCGTTGAGTTTGAAAAGATATCAGCTGTGACCAACAAAGAATTCAGCAGATGGACTTTTAGCAAGGCAAACCCAGCAGCTGACGACGTAGTAACGCAAAGCTCAGCAGCAACGCAAAATTCAGCAGCAACGCGAAATTCAGCAGCGACGCAGACTTCATCTTCTCCACGAAAAAGTTGGAATTCCTCGACGCGAAGCAAGATTGTTGTACAGAAAACTTCCTCGTGATAAGTCGAAGAGATCTCTCACGCGTACAAGGCAGATTTCACGTCGTAACCGTAGAATTAAGGGAATTAAGGGCCAATTAAGACTCGGAAATCATGCGCGCGTAACAGTCGACGTAATGTCAGGGAATTAAGAGCTTTAATGGCGAACGCTCGACTTTCTCACCTCTGCGCCTATAAATACCAGAGGATGGCCACAGAGTTGCTCACACCGCTTCGAAATTCACAGCAATAAACTCTCACGCCAAAGTTCTGCAGCAGTTTCGCCAAATCCCTTAGCCAAAATCCTACGTAAATTGCGACGTGTTCAGAAGCTTTTGCTATCAAATTTCTCGCGAGCAATTGTGCGAAGTTCAGCAGAAGTCGTTTTCCAGATTTCGTGCTACCAGGTTTTCGGCCGAAGAATTTAAAGGGTATGTGGGCATTTGCTAAGTAAAATATTCGTTTGATATGTATATATATATTATTCTGTCGAAAGTTCAGTTTCTTTTTTTCTACTGTTCGAGCACCTTTCTGTTCAAATCTCTGTTTCGTGTCAAACTCCGCTTGTACTGATTTTTGCTGTCGTTATATGGGTTTACGAAATATTTCGGATTTATGAGTTACTGTGTGTAACTAATGGCCTCGACCCCTTAGAGGATCAAAACTTAGGGACTGATCAATAAACCATAGACACGATTCTCTATGTTATGCTCTGTTATGCTATGCTTTGCTCTGTTATGCTATGCTCTGTTCTGTCTAAGCTCTGTTATGAGATCTGTTATGTATAAGTATATTTTGTATGCTCGAATGGTATCCCCCACTTGCTGAGTGTTTTCCCAAACACTCACCCCTTACTTCTCCACCCAGATAAGAATGAAGAGCAGGTAGAAGAAGAAGAACAAGATCAGTTCTGGGGCTGGTGAAGATTCCGTTTTGATGATGTATTTATATTTTAATTTTTTCGCTTCCGCATTCTGTTATTCAAATTTTATTTTCAGATGTAAACACGATCATATTTCGATTATTAATAGACTGGTTTGAGCTATGCTATGATGGCTTAATGTTTTACAATTTTCATAATTGTTTAATATTGCCGATGTCATGAGTCTCGGTCTCGGGATGTGACATTTTAGTGGTATCAGAGCTCACCAGGTACATAATCCAGCTGGGAAACCAAATCTAAAATTTTCAATTTCGAGGGAGAATTTTTGGATTTTGGCAACAGACCAGTGTTGCCCTCCGATTGCACATTTTTGCCTTTTGAAAATACACTAACATTTTGTACAGGACTCCAACTTCGGTTTTGAAATCCCTATGGTTAGTATCTTCTGTTTATGGATTAACCTCACGACTTTATATTTTTGGACATATCCTCAGACTTTAGGAAATGGCCCCCTCTGCTCCTCGTACTCGTGCTGCGGCTGCCATCCGCATGAAACAAATTGCCCTCGATAACCAAGGCCGCACAATTAGGCGCCTTAGAGCCCAATTAGCCAATGAGAGACAAGGATTAGCCACCATGAAGAAAGAACTGGAATATACTCAAGTAGCCTTAGAAGCCTCACATAAGGTCATCGCCGGACTGACTGAGATAGGCCTTAGCATGTCCAAAAAGATTGAAAGAATGAAGGTTAAGAAACAACAAGTTAGAGCAAACCATGTGGAGTGCCATCAGAAGTTCCAGGCTCGCATCCACGAAGACGAAGATTCGATGCAAGCTCAACACTTTCTCATCGAGGCCCTGGTGGATGAGAAGGATAGCCTACTTCAAACCATCCACGGTCTCCAAGAGGCCAATAATGCCCCTGCCCCATTCGATAATGATTGGAAAGAAGAACTGGAAGAAGAACCGGAAGAGGAAGAGATTGAGGACATTCCTCTGGGCGAGGGAGAGATAGATGATGAATAGGATATATGTTAGCTTTGTATTCAATTCATCTTTCTATTCGAATAAATTGCTTAGCCTTCAAGATATTTTATTCCCGACCTTTCACCGTTATATATATCGCCATTCTTAATAAAGACTCCCTATGGCAGAATATGGCAGGTGATCGTAGAAGCGACAGGAACAATGGAGGCGAAGGACCCTCTAACAACGGAACTGGTCTTAGTAGAGAAGACCTTATAGCAATAGTTACAATGGTTGCCACAACGCTTCAAGGGTTGGTTGGTACCAACCACAACCAGGCTCCACCTCCTCCCCCTCCAACCCGTGGGACGAAGTTCTATTACGAGTCCCTCCGTAAGAACAAAGCCCCCACCTTTGATGGGAGCCACGACCCCGAAGTTGCTCAAACCTGGATGAAGAACATCGAGACGCAACTTCGACTTCTGGAAGTCCCAGATGCAGTCAAAGTGGATGTGGTAACACCACTCCTCGACAGTAAAGCTGGGAAATGGTGGGAAGCTGTTGAGCCCACCATGACTGCCAATGGACAAGCTATGACGTGGCAGAGGTTTCGAGAAGCATTCTTGAAACAGTACTTTCCCATGGAAGTACGAATGCAAAGACTCAGCGAGTTTGAGACCTTCACTCAGACCGCAGACATGTCGGTTGTAGAGTATACCTCCAAGTTCAATTCATTGGGCACCTACGTCCCAACGATTATGGCGGATAACACTCTAAAGCTGCACCGATACAAGAAGGGTCTAAACAGCCGTATTCAGTCAGCCCTCGCAGTTTACCAAGCCACAAGTCTTGAAGACTTGATGGGAGCTGCAATCCGCGCTGAGACGGACATAAAGAGGCGGGAAGCGGACAACAAAAACAAGCGCCCCCTCAATGCTCAAACTTCGCAAGGTGGGCCTAGGAACAAGCGGCCAAACTTCAACAACCGCGGCTCAGCTCCTACACAGATAACCCGGCATTGTCCACTTGCTCCACCTGCGGCCAACGTCATCCTAGAGACTGTCGCAAGCAGAGCGGTGCATGCTTCAAGTGTGGAAAGTTGGGCCACCGGATTGCGGATTGTCCGGAGAACCAAGGCGCAAAAGCTGGATCGAGCAATGCGGCTCCGAGCAAGCCAAGGCTAGGGAGGATAAGCCCAATGCTCGTGTGTTCGCAATGACACAGGAAGAAGCTGAAGACGCCAGCGACGTGGTGACAGGTACCATTTTCATCAACAAGCTGCCTGCTTATGTGTTGTTTGATTGTGGGGCTACGCATTCGTTCGTGTCTAAGAGGTTTGCTAAGAAGTTAGGGTTAGAGCCTGAAATGCTATTTGAACCCTATAGAGTAGCAACTCCTACCAATACTACCATCGAAACACATAAACTCCATCGAAACTGCGAGTTATCGATCAGTGACAGTCCATTCTTTGCAAACTTGATACAACTCAACATGGTCGAGTTCGATGTTATCTTAGGAATGGATTGGCTATCTAAGCACCATGCACTAGTAGATTGCCGAGGTAAGAGCGTGAAGCTCCAAACCCTCGATCGAGAAGAGTTAGTATATCACGGCAAGGACAAGGAGCGAAAGTCCCTACTTTCTACGGTCCCAAGCATGGACAGCCATAGATGTATTTCCAGATGACTTTATCTAGGAAAAGTGCCTGATTCGAGAAATTGAGTTCGAGATCAACCTAGTGCCAGGGT
>KQ995661.1:14124-116646 GCA_001598015.1 Dorcoceras hygrometricum
AGAATTGGTCATAATGAAGCAAGATCAAGACCCCAGCTTGATGAGGCTGAAAGAACAGATCAAGGAAAGGGAATAGCCTGATTTCCGAACGGACCAAAATGGGATCCTTTGGATGAACGGACGACTATGTGTACCCGACGTCGATAACCTCCGTCAGGAAGTGATGTCTGAAGCACATAAGTCCAAATTCTCAATCCACCCGGGAAGTACAAAGATGTACAGATTTGAAAGAACACTTCTGGTGGAATGGGATGAAAAGAGACGTTGCCGATTTTGTTGCTAAGTGCCATGTATGCCAACAAGTCAAGGCAGAACATCAAAGACCTGGAGGATTGTTACAACCACTGGAAATTCCAGAATGGAAGTGGGAAAACATATCCATGGACTTTGTAGTTGGTCTACCGAAGACAAGACTAGGCCACGATGGAATATGGGTAATCATGGATAGGATAACAAAATCCGTGCATTTTCTGCCTGTCCGAATGAACTATGGGTTGGAGAAACTTGCTTCCTTATACATGGACAACATCGTCAGGCTGCACGGAGTTCCAACAAGCATCCTGTCAGATAGGGACCCAAGGTTCGTATCTCGTTTCTGGGAGAGCTTCTAAGAAGCCATGAGAAGCAAGGTTACTCTCAGTACTGCTTATCATCCGCAAACAGATGGTCAAACTGAGAGGACCATCCAGACTCTAGAAGACATGCTGCGGACTTGCACATTAGACTTCAGTGCATTTAGGACAAGGTATGATCATTATGAATTCACAGTGATGCCATTTGGTCTAACCAATGCACCAGCGGCCTTCATGGACCTCATGAACCGTGTATTCAGACCATTCCTCGACAAATTTGTGGTGGTGTTCATAGATGATATACTAGTATATTCATCAAGTGAAGAAGACCACAAGGAACATCTCCGAGCTACTCTCCAGACCCTGCGAGAAAAACAACTGTACGTCAAATTCAAGAAGTGCGAATTCTGGCTGAAGATTGTGGCGTTTCTAGGCCATATAATCTCCGAAACAGGCGTATCGGTAGATCCAAAGAAGGTAGAAGCCATAATGGACTGGCCTGCACCTAAGACGGTGACAGAGGTTAGAAGTTTCTTGGGGTTGGCCGGCTACTATCGAAAGTTTGTAGAAGGCTTCTCTTCTATAGCCTTGCCACTCACTAAACTCACCCAGAAGAACTTCAAGTTCAACTGGAACGAAGAGTGTGAGAATGCTTCGAGACTCTGAAGACGAAGCTTGCATCTACCCCTGTTCTGACGCTACCGATGGGAGACAAAGACTTTACTGTCTACAGCGATGCATCAAAGAAGGATTAGGGTGTGTGCTCATGCAAGATGGCAGAGTAATCGCGTATGCCTCAAGGCAACTGAAGACGCATGAACGCAACTATCCAACTCACGAATTAGAGCTTGCCGCGGTGGTTTTTGCCCTAAAGATTTGGCGACACTATCTTTACGGTGCAAAATGCGAAGTATTCACCGACCATCAAAGTCTCAAGTACATTTTCACTCAGAAGGAATTGAATTTGAGGCAAAGGAGATGGCTCGAGCTGTTAAAGGACAACGACTTAACGATCAACTACCACCCAGGAAAAGCAAATAAGGTGGCCGATGCGCTAAGTCGGAAGAATATGAACAAGGTGATACTATCTTCAGTCTCAGCCCAACCGTGCCTTAAAGAATTGATCAAGCTGAAACAAGATCAAGACCCCGGTTTAATGAGGCTGAAAGAACAGATCAAGGAAAGGGAATCGCCTGATTTCCGAACGGACCAAGATGGGATCCTTTGGATGAATGGACGACTATGTGTACCCGACGTCGATAACCTCCGTCAGGAAGTGATGTCTGAAGCACATAAGTCCAAATTCTCAATCCACCCGGGAAGTACAAAGATGTACAGAGATTTGAAAGAACACTTCTGGTGGAATGGGATGAAAAGAGACGTTGCCGATTTTGTTGCTAAGTGCCATGTATGCCAACAAGTCAAGGCAGAACATCAAAGACCTGGAGGATTGTTACAACCACTGGAAATTCCAGAATGGAAGTGGGAAAACATATCCATGGACTTTGTAGTTGGTCTACCGAAGACAAGACTAGGCCACGATGGAATATGGGTAATCGTAGATAGGCTAACAAAATCCGTGCATTTTCTGCCTGTCCGAATGAACTATGGGTTGGAGAAACTTGCTTCCTTGTACATGGACAACATCGTCAGGCTGCACGGAGTTCCAACAAGCATCCTGTCAGATAGGGACCCAAGGTTCGTATCTCGTTTCTGGAAGAGCTTCCAAGAAGCCATGGGAAGTAAGGTTACTCTCAGTACTGCTTATCATCCGCAAACAGATGGTCAAACTGAGAGGACCATCTAGACTCTAGAAGACATGCTGCGGACTTGCACATTAGACTTCGGTAGCAATTGGAGCGAACATCTACCCCTAATAGAGTTCGCGTACAACAATATAGCTATTACAGCAGCATAGGGATGACACCATATGAAGCCCTCTATGGTCGGAAATGTCGATCGCCGCTGTATTGGGATGAAGTTGGAGAAAAGGCTATCACAGGACCTGAACTCGTTCAAGAGACAGTGAAAAAGGTAGCCATTATGAAGGAGAGACTGAAGGCAGCCCAGGATCGACAGAAGAGCTGGGCAGATCTAAAAATAAGACCTTTGGCTTTCGAGGTAGGTGAAAAAGTGTACCTTAAGGTTTCACCAATGAAAGGAGTAGTCCGATTCGATAAGGCCGGAAAACTGAACCCCCGGTATGTCGGACCTTTCGAAATCTTGGAAAGAGTATGAACACTTGCCTACAGACTGGCCTTACCACCCAGTATGTCGAGAATCCATAATGTCTTCCATGTATCTCAACTAAGGAGATATATTTCAGACTCTAGTCATGTTCTTGATGAAGGGCCACTCCTTGTGGAAGGAAATCTGACCCAAGGACTGAATTATGAAGAAGTCCCGATTAGAATCGTGGACAGAAAGGACCAGTTACTTCGACGAAGAACGATCCCTTATGTCAGGGTCCAGTGGTCCAACCACACCGAAAGAGAAGCCACCTGGGAGGTGGAAGAAAAGATGCGAAGCCAACATCCCTACCTTTTCGACGACGAAGGTGACCAGAGTTTCGAGGACGAAACTTCTTTTAAGAAGGGAGGGATGTGAAAACCCGAAAATTCAGCTTCAAAAAAAAAAAAAATTCGTCTGCTGGTCGAAATTCAGCAGTAGCGCCTGTTGGTGAAAGCTGATTAGCCGTTGATGGCGCGAGAATGAAATATCAGGCCAGAGCTGGTCAAGTGAAGCAAACCGTACAAGAACAGAACAAGCGAGGACAAAGCTGCACTTTGTCCGACCTGAAAGAGTCTTTGAGCTTCGCCAAAACTGAAAGAGTCATTAAAAGTCAAAAGAGAAAAGAGCCTTATGTCACGGCTGAAGATCAGATTGACAGGCACCAGTTATGGTAATCCTCCAACGGTCATAATTCATCAAAGGCTACATATACACTAAAGATTCAAATGAAGCATAGACAACAAAAAAAGAAAATAATATATAACGAACGACGATAAATACAAAGAGTTAAATAGAGGTAAGAAAATAGAGAGAGCGAAGCAGTCGACGATCAGATCAGACGAGCGTCATCGTCAATGTCGACTGTTGAGCCTATCAGCTTTGAAGAAGCACTTCTCAGTGTGTGAGGCAACAAAATGAGAGCTGAGCTGAAATAGATTAGACCTCACACACATACACACATTCACTCACATATTCGAGAGCTTGAGCAAAACAGATTAGAGTGAATGTATACACAAAATTCCATGTAATCTGTCTTGGAACGAAGACGTTGAACTTAGTGATTGTAGTGTTTGAACAAAGATGTTAAACATGTTCTTAGTGACGCAACTCACACAACTTGCGGGCTGATATGTAGCGTGGTGTGCTAGGAGTTCTCAGTCGCAGATGTTGGGATGGGGCTGTTATAGGAGCTGTAATAATCAAAGTATTCTAGTAGAATCCTTCCAGCAATGGAATAAGGGGAGATGTAGGAAATTGAGCTCTGAACTTCCATAAACAAACAGATGAGTAATTTACAGCTTTCAACATACATTGTTATTTTAGCTTACACACTTGCATCACATATTTTAACCAACAAATTTCAATTTTCGAAAAGTATATTCAGATATTTTTCGCTTGATTTTTATACCAAATCAGATACTTCTCAGTGCTCAAAACCCTTCAAGAATCGGAGCTATTGCAGCCCTCGCCGGTTTTAATTTTTATACGTTCAGATCACGCGTAGCTCTGCTCCGTGCTGATTCAACTTAGGCATTATTTGCTGTTTTTCGATCCTATCATGGTGCCAATACGGAAGCCTACCAGTGACGTTCCAAGAGGAGCTCTTTCCTTGGGTCCCAGGGTGGAAGATAATGGTGGTATCACACTCCATTTGTGGTTTTCCTATCATCTGAAGTGCTTCAGCAATGATTGTAACTACTGTGTTGGCTTTCAAAATCTTCACCGGGCCATCTGTGACGACATACCACATATTATCGTCCTGAACTACCAAATGAGACTGCATACGTATTTTTCAATCGTCATAATCTTCTTTTGAGAATATAGGCTTTTTTTGGAAAGAAGCCATTTTAAAATTTTAGTTCAAAATGCTGAGAATACTCTTCTGTGATACCACTAGATAGGATCGAGAGCGTGTTTAAGGGGTGGGGGTGAATAAAGAAGTTCAACATTTCCGGTTAAGTTGATATAACTTAAGCTCAATTTTGGTTCTCAAACTAATATGATAATTTGAGCCACAAAAGAGTGTGAAACAACTCAATTTATCAATTAACTTCAAAAAGTAATAAACATGAATTCGTTTTTGGAAGTTCGAAGACAAAGCTTTTACGTGCCACCTTCTTCTGTTTCCAGAAAGATTCACTCGAAGAGTTTATTAGCAAAATCCCGTTATAAAAACCTACTTCATCTTAGTTAACACGTTCTGAACTGAAACTCCTAGAACTCAAATTGAATAGAAACACTATTCTGTTAGTGTATAACTTCTTACGAAAAAATGAAATTATTAAAAATGGTCCCAATGTTAATAATATTGTTGGCACTCACATCAGTTCTGACCAATGTAGCTTTCCTGAAACATCACGATGATTTTTAATTCTTCGTGTATATCTTTCTCATAATGGTACTATGCATTAAATGCGATATATTCCTTTTAAGCTTATGAAAGTAAACTTTGATATGTCTCAGTTTTTCGATCTTTGTTCTTTTGCCATAGATGATGTATCCTTAAAATCACGCCTTTAAATCTGAGTAATTTCTTAGTCAACATTTGAAAAGTTCCTGAAATACTAAAAGCATGTGTGATAAGCTGATTTCTTCTGTTCCTTTCAACTGAACTGCTTCTCTGGCATGAACTGCTCTTGAAATATCCAAACCGATCTGCTTATACTATTGAGCTTACTCGTCAAACTGATCCGAACTTATCAACTGATCTGAACTACACCTTAAGTTGCTCAACTGATATGTTATTCTAGTTCTATCAATCTGATATCTTATCCAACTCAATTTTGTAATTGAAACTTTAGCTTGGTATCTCTTTTAAATTGATTTATCTGATCTGAATTCTTTAATCCTTAATATAGTTTTATTATCAGAAAAACTTATATAATATTCTAAACCAGAAGTATTACTTTTTACAATAAAATGTTACTATATGAACTTGGTCGATACATCTCATGAACATAAATCCATGAGACCGTCTTAGAAGAGACATACTCGAATTTGAGAGGTAGTATGTTAACATTTTTTAAATACACATATCATTTGTTGCATCTATAATGATCCTCACATTTTTTATTTTTTGAGAATTTGATACTCGATAGTAAGATCTGATAATTAAATTGTATTTGAATTCAGAATATTGTAATAGACATGTTAAAAAATAAAACTTAAAGAAGAGTGCATTATGTTCCTTTGTCCTCATATAGCCTTGATATAGTATCATATGTATATATACGCATTCAAGCGATATAAATAAATAATTTATTATAGTTGGAGTATCTTAGAGGGTTTGATAACAATTTATAAATTTAGTCATTCACATTCTAATCACACGAATAATCCATAAGTTATAACTAATAATTCTTGCACACAATGTTGCCCATAATTATATTATATTAGTGATTTAGAGTAATTCTGAAAAATAATATTCTAAATGAAACACATAAATGTGTTTGCCTAGTTACACTCGCGATGTCACTATTCGATCTCCAAGATGTATTGTGACATGATATAGTTGAACTTTTACTGCCATATAAAATTTGGTGAGTTTATAAATATTTATTTTTACAAATTTAAAATAAATGGTTAACAGGATGAATGAAAAAACGATTAAAATATAAAGTGATTTAAAATTAATTTGCTTTATTTATTCCTTTCTTTGGCAAAAAGAAAGATTGGTTCAAGGTTTAAACACTCCCCTTGAAATATCCACATCCATAATCTCTCTACAATTCCATATCTTTCCCTGTAATTCCTTTTCGATTGAATAGAGGGGAGCAGAAATTTGATGGCGGCTTTGCAGTATTTGGATGCGCAGCGCACAGCGCACCCTGAGCTTTCGGAATGGTACACCGCGCTTTCAGATCTGTATCAGCGGAAGCTCTGGCACCAGCTCACTCTCAAGCTCGAACAGTTCGTCGCCCTTGCTGTATTTCAGGTGATGATTGAAATTCATTTGTATTAATTTCTCGCCTATTGTTGATTTGGTTTATGGTTGAATGTTTAGGATATAAGGTTCGGCTTGTGTGACTTTGAGCAAAGGATTTGGGTCAGTTGTTATGGTTTAGGGCATTTGTTTTTTGTGTGGGTTCTGTCTTCAATAGATTCGCATGGTCCGGAAATTTCTCAGTATGGATAATATTGCTTCAATTTGAGGCGCTTGACTGGCCATCGTGTTTGAGTTTAGATATTTATGCTGGTAAATACCTACTAGTGCTTGCTACAGTTACTAATCAAATGCCTGCATGAGCCTTATATTTTCCTCCCCTATTTTATCTCCTTTCTGAAGATATGTGGTGGAACGTTTTATATTGTTTTCTCCTTCAGCTAACTTATGCTGCGCGACGCATCTTTATATGTCATTTCTTGATAATATTGAAATAGGATACAGGACCAGCAAAGCAGGATCGTGGATTTTACTGCATATTCCATGCATAGTAACTAGACTGGACTGCTAATTGGTGTCATTTTAGAGATAGATCTGCTGCTAGATAAATATTAATGCTACCAAGAAATGGCCCTTCTTGAAGAGTAAACCAAATGCTAGCCATTGTCTCTTGATAGTACTTTGTCTTAGCAACTGCATGTGGCATGCATAATTTTTGTAAAGAGGTGTGGCTGTCATATTTAGCTGCCAGAGTGAACTCGCAAGAAGATAGAATTCATTTTTTCGCTACCGAAACTTTTTCTGCTATATTATCACTCATCTATTGTTAAATCGACTATTCATTTTGCTCTGTCAAATTCAAAAAGCCATGTCATAGCTGTTTGGCCGAAGTAATTCCCTTATGTGTTTAATTTAATTTTGCTAACTTTGTGCATCTCGTTCTTGATTCACTCAGGCTGGGGATGCTCTAATACAGCTTTACCACAATTTTATAACCGATTTTGAGACTAAGATTAATCTCCTCAAGCTTGCCCATTTTGCCGTGATAGTTTCTCGACAGTATCCAGAGAAAATGGCAGCAATTAATTATCTAGAAGGTGTGATTGAGAAGCTTCGCACCACCAAAGAACTACGCATAGACGAGCCAATACTTTATATCAAAATGCAGATTGCTACACTTAAGCTTGAGAATGGTGACCAAAAAGAGTGTAAGAAGCTTTTGGATGAGGGAAAGAGTACACTTGATGGTATGACTGACATTGATCCGTCTGTGTATGCAAGCTACTATTGGATTTCATCACAATTCTACAAATTTCGTCAAGAATTTGCGGAGTTCTACAAGAATGCTCTCCTTTATCTGGCTTACACGTCAGTAGAATCTTTATCTGAATCATTTAAGCTGGTAGGCTTTCTTCAAAAGATTATACTTACTGTAATGTTGGATTTCAATAAGTCATTACAAGATTCATTTCATGTAGACCTAAAACATGTTGTTAACTGATGAAAACCTGAAACAAGTTAACTGATGAAAAAGTTATGATGAATGCTTACTTACATTTTCTTGGAGTTGACAAGGTCCAACATATACCTTATATCATTTTCTGTCTCTTCTAAGTTTTCGTTTAAGTAGGAAGCATAGATTAAAAATTGGTATTGAATGAAGATTATACACTGGGCTTTTTAATATTAGGAACGTGGAATAAGTGTATCTGTTGGACAATCAAGACAAATGTACAATGCTATTATTATGATTGAAGTATTTAAGCTTTATTTAGGGATAAGTAGTTCTGAAGTTTTCAATTGTTCCCCAGGATTTGGCCTTTGACTTATCCTTATCAGCATTGTTGGGAGAAAACATTTACAACTTTGGGGAACTTCTTGCTCACCCGATTGTAAGTATTTTTCTGCAACTCATTATAATTGTTTTTCAAAATATAAATTTTGCAATTTTTTTATCGTACGCATATCTGAAGACTTGAATATATGATAACTTAAATTTAGGATGTGTGTGCATTGATAGAGAAAGTAAAAGTAAGCGAAAACTACACTGGTGCTTGAACCAACAAGTACTAATAAGATCTTCTCTTCCTTTTATTTCTGTTCTTCCAGTTTTTTTTTGGTTCTTGCTTATGCTTTTACGTTTACCAAACTTGTGCGTTGTTTATCGTAACAATTATGAGAATATATCTCAATGATATATTTGCACCATTTCGTTTGCTTGAAAGTTAGTTTTGCCACTGTATTTTGATGAAAGTTAAATTGGTTTAAGATAATGGAACTTTCTCAGATAAAAAATTGAGTTGGCGTGGCGAGTATTATGAAAAGTAGTTTATGCTTTCGATTGCAGTTTTCTGATAATTGAAAATACACATTGTATATTGGTTTTTGGGTATTTGTTCGATTCCTTCCATTTAATCTGATATTTTGTATTCTTGAAATTTTCATCAGATAAAAAGTCTTCTAGGAACTAAAGTTGAGTGGCTATACTATATCATTGAATCATTCAACTCTGGAGATTTAGTTCGTTATCAAGAACTATGTCGTGTGCATAGAGCTGCTTTGAGTAGCCAACCAGCACTGGTTCAGAATGAGAAAATGCTTCTGGAGAAAATCAACATCCTCTGCTTGATGGAGATAATCTTCAGGTGAAACTGCAAAAACTATTGAAGTTGATAATTTTCATGAGTTCATTTTGCTAAATTGTGTAATTTCTATGGAAATAACGAAATATGTTTTTAATTACAGTCGTCCATCCGAAGATAGAACCATTCCATTAAGCATCATTGCACAACGAACAAAACTTACCGTGGAAGACGTTGAGTATCTTCTTATGAAGAGTCTTTCTGTAAGTTCATATTTTAGAATGTTGTAATTCTAAATGTCTGCATCAATTAACACATGCATGAAAGTACTAGTTTTCTTGACACGTTCAAGATCCCAGCAATAGTGACCTTGATGCGTGCATTAATTGGATAACACATTTTCTTTTGCTGTTTCTAGCTAAGCAACATCTACACAGTTCAATTTTCATGTAGCACATCCTACATTACTCGAATATATGGGAATGTACTTTTAAGTTGTGGTAACTTGTTGTTCTTGTGGAGGTTGATTGGCTTGTTGAATCACGTTGCAGGTGCATCTCATCGAGGGAATCATTGACCAAGTTGAGGGAACTGTATATGTCTCCTGGGTACAACCTAGAGTTTTAGGGATTCCACAGATAAAATCCTTACGTGAGCGGCTGGACAACTGGGTAGATAAAGTACACACAACTTTGGTATCTGTTGAGGCTGAGACACCTGATCTTGTTGCTGCATGATGTTGGCTAGTAGCTTTGTTATTTTCTTCGGTCTTTTGTTGTTAAAGAAAGGGAAAGCATGGTTTGCTTACCAGCCTTGTATCGACACTTTCACGGCTTTCATCTTCAGAGTCCATACATGCCTTGATTTCAAATTATTCGATCCGAGATCCATCATGTGTGTTCTCGCTTCCATTATGCACTGTATGGAAGTCAAATACTATCGATTCAAACTTCTACTGAATAACAGACTTGTCGTAATTTCATTTCATTTTGTATCCTGCTCTACTTTTCATCCCGCCACACTCTCTGGCGGTTGATTATGGATACTGAAGTTACCATTCCCGTAATATGGTTTAAATAATTTCATTTAAATGTAGTTAGCTGTTCATCTCGAGGTTCTTAGGTTAGATGGAACGCCTTATTTTCATCTATTTTAACAAGGAAGAGCAAAAATTAAGTATTTAATTGTGGAGTTAAATATATTAATTGTCTAAGTAAAATTAACTCGAACTTCTTGTATTGTTGTATAGTTGTATGCAATCTTTTCTGGAGAAAAATCACAAGACCGTCATCTCTCCAGTTGTTTCAAATATTTATGCTTGAATTAGTAGAAAATGATCCGAACTATTAGAATGGAGCCCACAAGCTTAGGCTAACACTATCCTATCCATTAACATCTGCACATTCCCTTACGTGGATCAATTTCTGGCTGAGATTCTTTGCTCGGAAATCTCTGAACCAGCGAGGCCTTCCGGATTAGTCTAAAAATCCTAGAAAGAAACAATATTTCGAAAATACAAACAACCAGATATAACCTCAAGAAAATCATATTCACTTCCAAGATAATTCTGACACCAAAATATCTTTTTCTTCCACACGCTAGAAATTCATACGACAGTTCAATTTCCCAAAAGTCCCCCCTAAATTCTTCAAGATTTGGTATCACAGAAACAAATGATTCACTTAGCCCAACGTTCTTCTTGATTTGGTTGAATCTTGAATGACACAATCTTTTGATGGTGTGATTGCTGACATTATGGTAGGGGCAACTGTCCTTAACAAGCCCCTTCAGTTCTTTAGTCATCAGGAGAACAATATATATACAAGCAACCCAGAACATTATTCCACTCTGAAGGAACATGAATGCATCTCCCTCTTCAAAAAATGCAAGAATATGGAAGAATTCAAGCAAATTCATGCACAAATCCTCAAATTCGGAATTATGTGGAGCTCGTTTTGTCAAAGCAATCTTGTTGCCGCCTGTGCTTTATCAGAATGGGGCAGCATGGAGTATGCCTGCTCAATATTCAAAATCATAGATGATCCAAGTTCATTTGAGTACAATGCCATTATTAGAGGATATGTGAAGGACATGAACTCAAAAGAAGCCTTGTTTACATTTCTTGAAATGCTTGAAAAAGGTGTAGACCCAGATAATTTCACATACCCAATTCTTCTGAAGGCGATTACTCAATTATCGGCAATTGGAGAGGGAACTCAGATTCATGGGCAGATTTTGAAGAAAGGGTTTGTGGAAGATGTTTTGGTGCAGAATAGTTTGATCAATATGTATGGTAGATGTGGGAAAATAAGGCATTCTTGTGTTGCTTTTGAACAAATGGCTAAAAAGAGTATTGCTTCTTGGAGTGCACTTATTGGAAGTCATGCAAATTTAGGCATGTGGGATGAGTGCCTAAGGCTTTTCAGAGAAATGAATAATGATAATGCTTGGAGGGCTGAGGAAAGTATTTTGGTGAGTGTGCTTTCTTCATGCACTCATTTAGGTGCTCTTGATTTGGGAAGATGCACCCATGGTTACTTACTCAGAAATCTGAGTGGATTCAATGTTGCTGTAGAAACATCATTAATAGACATGTATATAAAGTGTGGAAGTATAGATAAAGGGTTGTCTTTATTCCGAAAAATGAGATTGAAAAATGAGATGTCTTATAGTGTGATCATTTCAGGGCTAGCTCACCATGGGCGTGGTAAAGAAGCTTTGGAAACTTTCGAGAAAATGCTTGAAGAAGGGTTGAAACCTGACGACATTATCTATGTGGGAGTGTTGAATGCTTGTAGCCATGATGGATTAGTAGAAGAGGGCTTGAAATATTTCAAAAAGATGAGAGAACATGGGATAGTGCCAGCGATTCAACATTATGGCTGTATAGTCGATCTTATGGGCCGAGCTGGGATGGTGGATCGAGCTTTTGAGACTATAAAGAGCATGCCTATGAAACCAAACGACATTATATGGAGAAGTCTTCTGACTTCTTGCAAGATTCATCAAAATGTAGAAATAGCAGAAGTTGCAGCTAAAAGTCTTCTGCACACTCACTCACAGAATGCTAGTGATTTCTTGATGATGTCTAATGTGTACGCACAGGCTAAAAGATGGGAAGACGTGTCCTATATTCGGACGCAGATGGCTCGTTTAAGAGTTCCCCAAGTGCCCGGTTCAAGCCTCGTGGAGGTCAGGAGGAAGGTCTACAAATTTGTATCATCCGATCAATCACATCCTAACTCTCAAGATATCTATGAAATGCTTCACCAAATGGAGTGGCAACTAAGATTTGAAGGTTATTTTCCTGATACATCACAGATTTTTCTTGACGTTGATGAAGAAGAGAAGAGACAGCGGCTTAATACTCACAGTCAGAAGCTGGCAATTGCATTTTCACTGATACATACTTCTCAGGGGGATCGTATAAGAATAGTAAGAAACGTTAGGATGTGCAGTGATTGTCACGGCTATACCAAATTGATTTCAAGGATTTATGAACGTGAAATCATCGTTAGGGATCGGAATCGATTCCACCATTTTAGAGATGGAGCTTGCTCTTGTAGAGACTACTGGTGAATATATTAATCTCATCTCCTTCACCTTTTAGCCATTAGCTTTAAATAATACAAGTAGCATGCTACATATGATTTATGTCCATAATTATTATAATTTTATGGTGGTTGCACAAACTTGTTTGTTCAATTTCACTAATTTGCGGTTCTTACTCGTTAGCAACATCTGAACTTGAAAGCAATTTCGACAACATACGTCTGGAATATGAACGTAATCACTAAGAATTTCTTGCCTGGGGACAACAAAACAGATTCACCCTCACCCTGATAAAAATTTTTCAAGTAAGAATCAATACCTGTCTATATCTTATAGAGGTTACAACGTTTTGACATGAAATATGAAAAAATTGGTTAAAAAACAAACATGTAAGCTACAAATTTGAGACACTTACAACAAAACTTTCTGCTCGCTACTATGTCTACTGCGCCTCTTATTCCATTAACTTCAATACAAGAAAAATGATTTTTCATGAGATATCAAGAGAAGCAACACCTGTTGTAACTCCTGTCAGTCGGGGATCATTGTTCTCTAGGTATACACCGTGAGGATCCTCTCTAACTAGCAAGGCGAGAATATTAAGGGAACTCCATTTTCTGATCACATTTTGGCTTGAATCCCCCAAGGTGACAGCAAAGACTGCATCAAATCCACCGGCTCCAGGAACACCAGCCAATAGAACTCCTTCCATTTTCATTGTTGTGTCAAGTAATCGAGTTTGTGATTCTGGTTCTATCTGAAAATGGTTTTTTTACCATGCCAATGCAAAATAAACAGTGAATTAAATGTACAAGTAAAGTGATGCACGAAAACATACACAGAAACAATAAAGAACATGTTTTACTTAAATTCCAGATAACACACCGGAATTCCAGCAGCTAAGCCCATATTGCGCATGTTACTACGGATCCCAAGCATGGCATCCCTTGCTCCTAATAATGCTCTAACAACTTCTATGTGGTTGGGTTCAATTGCCTCGTCAGCCCACTGCAGAAAAAGTATGAAAAACCAGTCTAAAAGTCTAACCGACAAATTTTGATGGAAAAATTATAGGTTGAATGATAGCAGAATATTATACCTTTGCTGAAGTAATCAAGCTGCAGCGATTGATGACCGTTCTATAAACATCGTAGTTTCTTAGTGCCAATTGGCTTAGCGTGTTTAGATGCATTTCAAGTGCAGAATTCTCTTCTGACAATTTTGTCCACGTTGCTTGAGAGTTTTGAGGGTCCGACTTTTGCCACCTCTTCACTGCACCAACCATAGATGGTGTTGATGAACCACCAGCTCCTGGTTCTCCAAGTAACTACAGGGGTACCATTACTATTTCAAGCAACTTCGTGAAGGACATTAAACCATGGTTAAATATATATTGCCTCAGTTCTGCTCTTCCACAAATGCAGATTAAAAAGAGATGAAGAGGTATTTTTTTGAGGGGGCTTCTGTGTCTTTTGGAGAGCAAAAGGAAAAACATTGTATGGTGAACTTGCATTTAAAAAAGGCCACAGACATGGATGTTATAAGCTTGTCATACTTCTTCATAGTGTGCTTTGAGATCTGATCAGCTTCTCCCTAGTGGTAGGCAAGGAAAACAAGAGCTGATAACAGAAAATAGTTTGCCTCATTCCATTATATGAAGGTAGGTTCAAATTTTACATTCAAAAGGATGAATTTGGTATTAAACTCAGAACACTTGAAATACTTTGAAACAAGCGTATGCACTACACTTAAGCATGTATCCGTAATATAACATGCACATGAGATGACTTTTGGTACTTACGAGAGTCAGCAGTGGAGGCAAGGAAAATTTGATCCTCTCATGGTCCCAATTAGATTTTAGCACATCATCTATGGCCTCTTGTACGGACAACCCTTTACCAGCAACCTGCAACAGAGATGAAAAACTCAAGTAAATCCCGCACTTATGAGAATCTTGTAGTCCCCATCCATAAGGATTAATCCAGAAGTACATTGGTCCATGTTTTACAATTCTAAAGCAATCAGAAACATACTAGCTGGTCAAAAGCTTGACTGATTCTCAAAAACCATTTCAACCAAATTCATTTCAACTATGCCTTGTGCAAATCCCATACTAGGGGTCACAGTGCAGAAAAAAATAATTCTTTACCAGATATCAAACAGTTCAGGGAATTGCATCAGTTCCTTATATTCTTTTTGCGAAAATAAATCTGATCAACCAAGTTGTTTTCTACATACTTACGACTATCGAGTCTTGGTTCATATACACGGTAAATGACAGCCTTTAAATATCTCAGTTTTATGGAAATTACATCTTAGAAGAACATTGAACAAGAAAAAGAACCATATGATTTTCTGTGAAGCATAAATTTTAGTGCAAAAAAATAGATACCTGAGCCGAAGAGATCACTTCTGGTGAAAACCTGACGTAGCGCTGACTACCATAAACAGCAGAGCTCACATCAAACCCGCTACCAACTTTACCTTGTGCAATACAGTGAGCTGTCTGAGCAATAGCATGCACAATATCAAGTTCCATAGGATCTTCATCTCCATGTATATGTTCTCTGACCATAGAAGGCAGGCTGACTACCCCTAGGTAATGTAGCAAAGCAGCAGCAACTGCAGTTGTCATAGCCGCTGATGATCCCAAACCAGTTTTGGCAACCTCAGGTTTGCAATTTGTTTCAGACAATTCTTCGGCATTCAAGGTGATTGAAGCAAAAGGTGGGAGGGAAGCTAATGTTTCTGGGGTCAACGGAAGTCCACGTGATTCAATCTGCGGACCAGAGGAACCAGTTGACAAGTATTTTCAACAATCTATTAGTATGAGCTTATATGCTAGTAACATTGACAATTAGATTAAGATTTATCCAAAGTTTATAGAGACCACTTCGAAACATACTTGCTTTTCCAACACACACTACTACTTGCTAAAAGAAGATTTTCTCAGAAAAAAATTAGATCTTGAATCACTATTTCCATTGTTCTTTTCTAGACGACAAGTTTTCAATATTAATGCACGCAAGGCTGCCAAAGCCGTTTCATTTATTATTTATAAATTCAAATTGGTTAGCTCGATTTTTTGGCATCTTGAAATCGCCTGATATCAATACTTAAGATTCATTCAATTATACACCAGAATACAAAAATGGTCAGTTACTGCTTGATCAACAAAAACCTGATCTTCATGACCTTCCGGAAATCATGATGCAATGAAATTAAACATTGATTTATTAGCTGATGAGCTCTAATCTACAAACAGGAGAATAACATTTAGTTGCATTACCTGATTCCTATAAGAATAAAACTCATTGCAACCAAATATAGTTATGTCAAGACCTGCAATACGATTTCATTTAGCCCATATAACCTCAGGAGCTTAACTTCTTTTAAGAAAGAGAATAAATTAAATCCTACCTAATAAAAGAAGTTTCTGTAATTTATCCATCTTATCTTTGTCAAATCTCACGTGAGCTGCTGCTATTGCATATTGCAGTGCATACTCTACAAATGGATTCCTTGAATCACTGAAATTAGCCAAGAGAATGAGGTTTTCACATTAATGATTAGCTACTTAAATGCAAAAAGCACACATAATCACATACTACATGTGCTTCTCTCTACATTAAGATGGTATGATATTCACCTTAAAATTTTAATGCAAAATGCATCCACATAATCACATACTACCTTTGTAAACTCTACATTAAGAAGTTAGGATATTCACCCTGAATTAACACAGTGAAGCACCAAATTCTTAAGCGACAATTTGTACATAGTTTCCCTTGCCATCTGAGGAGAAGTCAGTTTCATATCTGCCCATGACTGAAAATGAATCTTTAAGAACATAAATGAAAAACAAATATGTTCTTCTCTCGGAAGGTTAACAGCTAGGAAAAACAGATATCTAGTCACAAAGGTCATTCACAAAGATTTTATGAATTCAGGCATACCCATGCCCAGCCATCAGGTTTAATGTCCTCATAAAGTGGCTTTACAATTGCATAAAATCGCGCATTCGTACTCAGTACAATCCCAGCGTTCGGCCTCTCCAAAATGAGGTAACCTCCAGTCATCAAAACCTTCCCCGGAGCAGAAGCAACTCTGTTGATGATCAATCAAGTGACGATCAATACACAATCTACCAACACCAGTAACATAGAGTATGCTATGAGTTTAAACTAAACTTCTTGAATTATCACAAAGAGGAAGAAGGTAGACGAGGCAACTCACACGGCCATTTGTTCGAAATTGCTGATACAGTGATCCGCAAAGATCTTTCCCTGCTGAGAGAACAAGCTAAACTGACATGGCTATGATGAAACAAATACAAAGATATACACAGACAGATGAACTAACCCAGGTCCACAAATAGGAACAATCTCTCCTCAAACAGACGAAAAAAATCCAAACTTTACGAAAAGCTCGTCTACAAATGGAACCCAGATCAGAATGAATAAATATGTAGTATAATGAAAAAATTAATTATTTGATCTTGAATGAAAAGGAATTCAGAGAGTAAAATGTTTCACATGGAGAAGAATAGGAGGCCGGCGGGATTGCGAGAGATAGTGCTACTCCCACTGTTTGTTCACGGTGCTCACAAGAATTTTGACATGGGTTTCCTTGATTTCTTGTAAAAACATGCCCCCCTTCCCAATCAATTCATTTTCTTTTCCAAATTTCAATTGTTCTAGTTTTTAAATATATTTAGTTTGTTATAAATTTAAAGAAACATTAATAAACTAAATGAAATAATTACCTCGATAATAACCTTGATTGCTCCTTAATTGCTTCAAATGAAGTCTTGATTATATGTTAATAGGAAATTATTATTTCTCTATAATTTCCTTGATTTAGAGAGAAGATAATTGGGAGAGAATTTGTATAAATTTGTGTGTTTTTACAATGAAGATTACAAGCCTATTTATAGGCAAATGAAATGATTAAAATAATATAAAGTCCTAATCACTTCTCCTAAATTTGACAATTTTGTAGACACCCAAATTTGACAATTTGTAGACATCCAAATTTGACAAAATAATTTGATTTCATAATATAGTTGATTTTTTTCTGTGATCTTTTACAATATACACATAGGTGAATTGTAATAGTTTTTGACCAACGAGGATAATTTTGAAAGTTTGTCATATCAATTCGTTTTTTTCTATAATTTTCTGGTTGGTAACAAAAAGTAAACAAACTTATATAGGGTTTCTGTTGGTCCCAGTTGGGGCAACTCGAGATAGAATATTAATTGGAGCATAAAAATAGACATCGAAATTTTACGTGAAAAACCCCTAAAAATTATTAGGGTAAAAACTACGGGCAAGATGAAAAATACCACTATAATATTTTGAGAATTACACCATCTAACTATGTTTACAAAGAGACACATACTCTCTTAATACAGGAAAAATATATCTCACAAATATTATTGAACACTCTAAAATATATAAATATAAATATGATGGGAGAACTTTGTGAGATGCTAAAACATGAAATGGAGAGATCCTTTACAATTGAGAAAGCAAATTCTCAATTTGCTTTGCTTGCTTCTTTCCACCGCACAGCTGGTTGTTGACTTTGTTGAGCTGTCAACATTTCTCCCATTTGGAGATTTGTGAGAATTAAACACATCTCCACATTTCCTTTCAATCTTGCCGTTCTCTGCTGCTTACGTTTCTGCTAGATCACATGAGCATCTACACCACTCAAACTTGTCAGTGTTCACTGGCTCAGATACTTAGCCATGTTATCCTTTGTATTGATTTTCTGCATATCCACACTTCCTTCCTCTACTACATCCCTCAGAAAGTGAAATTGTACTCCAATGTGTTTAGTCCTGGAATGAAAGGCTGGATTCCTTGCAATGTGCATGACATTCCGACTGTCAAAAAACAAAACAATTCTCTCTTGTTTGTGCCCAAGTTTCTCCAACAACATTTGAATCCATATAGCCTCCTTGCAAGCTTGAGTAGCTGCCATGTATTCTGCCTGTGTTGTAGATAAAGCCACAACTGTCTGCAGTTTGGAGACCCAGCTTACTGCACCTTCAGCAAGTGTAAACACATAACCAGCAGTAGATTTTCTCTTATCAGGATCACCTGCATAATCTGAATCAACATAGCCCCTGAGTGTCAAATCTGATCCTCCAAAACACAATGCAGCATTTGAGGTACCCTTAATGTATCTAAGGATCCTCTTCACCGTGCTCCAATGCGCTCGTCCAGGATTCATCATGTACCGACTAACTGCTCCCACTGCTTGTGCAATGTCCGGTCTAGTACAAATCATTACGAACATCAAACTCTCCAATAAATGATCACTATGAGTCAGACTCAATAGAATTTGATCAATCCCTTTTTTTGTCGACTGCCGATGCATACGGTATTCGAGACATCTCCATCCTTTCTGCTTCATTGCTAGGACACATATCAGATGATAGCTCGAAGTTAACAGGAAGAGGGGTTGAGATTGGCTTATTGTCTTGCATGTTGAAGCGGGCAAGACTTTCTTCAAATAATGTGCCTGGGAAAGCCAAATCTTTCTGTTACTTCTGTCTCGATGAACTTGCATCCCATGAATACGGACCCTCCCAAGACTGGTTCATATTGATCGAACCATTCTCTCCGAGACGTCATTTGCCACGTCGCACCGGAGTCCATAATCCATGCGTCACAAAACTTTTGTCTGCCTTCCGCAACTGTTGTTGCTTCGCTGAATAATATTTCAACACCGCATGAAGTACTTGCCACATTTCCTTGAGAACTTACTCCTCGTACACTCTTTCTTGAAGTGCCATTTATCGTCACATCTATAGCAGTAAATATTTTTTTTCTTACTTCGTGACTTTGATCTACCATCCTCTAACTCTCACTGAAGTCACGTTCCGTTGATCGTCCTCTTATCATCGGCAATGCATCAGCTTGCGTTGAAGATACCAACATGTCTTCCTTATTTTTGCGTCAACTTTCTTCGCTAGAACTGCGTTTAAAACATCATTGAAGTTTAAAACGTCTTTAAGGATATTGTTGGTGATGTTGATGATAAGCTGATCATATGAATCCGGTAGACTCTGAAGTAGAATCTCCGCACGTTCTTTTTCCTCTATTATATGCCCCATTGAGATGAGCCGGGAAAATAGAGTATTCGGAGTGTTGATATGGTCGGTCATCGACGAGGATTTCGTCATCCGAAAAGTATACAACTTTCTCTTTAGGAAATCTTGTTATGAAGTGACTTGACCTCGTACATCTTTGTCAGAGTAACCCAAACAATTTTTGTCGATTTTATTTCAGCGATACTCGACAAAACTTCATCTGCTACTGCCAAGTGTATATTGGAAATATCAACACCATTCATCTCATTCCATTTTTCATCGTCCGTGATGTCCCTCGTTCTATCTCCAATAGCAGCCAAGCAACGTTCTTTCGTTAAAATTACTTGAATGTTCAATTTTCATATCATAAATTGCTGACATTGAATTTTTCTATCTCGTAATTTGCCGTCATAATGCCAACAATAATTATCATGCCTTAATACAAAATTCAAAAAATCTTTTCTGATGTGGAAGTTTAGTCACAGCTGCAACCACAGAGCATACTCAGAATTTTAAGAACATTTTCACGAGGCTCTGATACCACTTGTTGGTCCCAAGTGGGGCACATCGAGATAGAATATTAAATTGGAGAATAAAAATAGACACCGAAATTTTTCGTGGAAAACATCTAAAAATTATTAGGGTAAAAACCACGGGCAAGATGAAAAATACCACTATAATAATTTGATAACTACACCATCTCACTGTGTTTTCAAAGAGACACATACTCTCTTAATACAAAGAAGTCTATCTCACAAATATTATAGAACATACTCTAAAATATATAAATATAAATATTTATATATATATACAATAGAGAGAATGGGAGAACTTTGTGGGATGCTAAAACATGAATTGGGGAGATCCTTTACAATTGAGAAAGCAAATTCTCAATTTGCTTCGCTTGCTTCTTTCCACCGCGCAGCTGGTTGTTGACTTTGTTGAGCTGTCAACAGTTTCCTCGACCCTATCCCGTAGACACCACACTGCCAGTGTAAAAAACTTATATAGGGTTTCCTCGGTCCTACCCCTTAGACACCACACTGCCACTGAAAAAACTTATATAGCGTTTCCTCGGTCCTACCCCTTAGACACCACACTGCCACTCAAAAAAGGCCACATGGAATGTCAACTTTGTTTTAGTCAAATTTGTTCTTGGGTAAATTGGCTAAAGCTCCCCGAACCATAAACAAAGTTGATGTCCATTCCATGGGTCAGATAAACTTTATTTACAGTATCTGACATCACTTCCTTATTTTTTTCCACACTCTATCCCTTGTAATGTACAATTTTATCCCTCGTATTTGTGCCAAACCGTACAATTCAGATTTTCCTATCGTCGATCCGCGCAATCCCTTCCATTCCTTACACCACCACCATTTACGATCGAGCAATCCCTTCGGTCTACAGCACAACCCCCACCACCACCCCGATCAAAATTCGAAGAAGAAGCTGGAACCACTCACCGGCTGACGCGAAGGAAGTGAGAATTCACACTAAAAATAATAAGATATTCAATTTATTTGTGAGATGTTTGCAATTTCAGCGCGTGTTTTTGTTGGGTTTTTGCTGAAATCGTAATATGCAAGATTATAATAAAGGATTTCCTCTGTGTTCTTTCTGCCAAAACGGATAAGATCAAGAGCAGCTGAGTAGAACAACTCAAATCAGATCATAACAGAAAAGATTAAGATTAGAACAGTTTAAATCAGATCAGAACAGAACAAGGGCAGAAGAGCAGAGCGAATCAGATAATATTAGAGCAGTTGAGAAGAACAGAAGTTAAGATCAGATCAGTTCAAAAGAGCAGAGTAGATCAGATCAGTCAGCTCAATTGAGAATAGCATTATAGATCAGCTTAGAGCAGAACACAGAAAATCAGATCAAAGCATCTCAGTGTATAGTTCATAAAAAAGAGTAGAACAGAGCCGACAAAACAGAATAGATCAGAAAGAAGTTCGATCACAGTACACCATTCACTCATATATATGAGAGCTGAGCGAAACAGATTAGCCCGTTGTAGGTCAAGCGCTTGTCGCTTTACCAAAAATTATAGTCGATAGTAACGATGCAACTTCAATACTTTAAATCGTATAACAACACAAGCGCCACGGTTCGATCTCTCTACCTAGCAGGGGCAATTAATGCACTCCAACAATATTCCTCCCAATAATTACACTCCTTGCAATCAATGAAAATCGAACCAGTGACATTGGCTCTGATACCAATTGTAGGATCAAACGCTTGTCGTTTTACCAAAAGTTATAGCTGGTGGTAACGATGCAACTACAACATTTTAAACTGTATAACAACACAAGCGTCATGGTTCGATCGTTCTACCTAGCAGGGACAATCAATGCATTCCAACACCCTCGATGTTCAAAACCTTTCAAGAACCAGTATTGCAACTCTTCTTTTCTGATCAGATTGCACACCATCTGCTCCGTGTTGTCTGTCTTTAAAACGTGATCTGATCCAGAATTGTATTTTGATTAAGCATCATATTCCAGAAGAAACATAAAGTTGACATCATATTTTTCCGAAGAAACATTTCATACAATCGTCATTGGATTTAGTATTACAAGAAACATAAAATTGACAAAAACTGAAATTCACAACAATGATAATGTTCTTCAGCACCAAAACAGAAAACCAAATTCAGATTTGCATCTCCTCTTTCTCCCTCTCGCCTCTCTTCTTCCACAAACAAATTTCCTTCTTCAGATATTGTTGTTTATGAGACATGTTGTTCGGTTTATGAGACATGTAGTCGCATATTCGGGTGATATTTTGTGCAGATTATGAGATATATGCTGAATTTTATCGAAATTGTACTCGGTACATAGAAATATATGCTGCATTTTTTGAAATGTGAACTCGGTACATAGAATATATGCTGAATTTTATCGAAATTGTACTCGATACATCGTACTGATATGCTTAATTTCACCAAATGTGTACTCGGTGTTAAAAATATATATGCTCAATCCAACGTAATATATGCTCGACTCAAATTCATTTTTATAGAAATTGTACAATACATCGTGCTATATATGCTTAATTTCACCAATTTTTGTACTCGGTTTTAAAATATAGATGTTTGATACAACGTCTTATGTGCTTAATTTCATTAAAGTCGTACTCGATAGATAACATTATGTGCTTAATTTCACCAAATGTGTACTCAATGTTAAAATGTATATGTTCGACCCAACGTAATATATGCTCGACCAAATGTGATATATGCTCTATCAAACGTAATATATGCCCAACTTAATATATGGTTTAATTCTGAAAATGTACACTCAGTACATAGAAATATATGCTGAATTTGACCAAATTTGTACTCGATACATCATACTATATATGCTTAATTTCACCAAATGTGTACTCGGTTTAAAAAATATATATGCTCGACCCAACGTCATATATGCTCGGCCCAACTACGTAATGCATATGTGTACTCGATAAATAGGAATGTATGCTTCAATTTTGACATTGTTTACTCGATATAATCATATATGTACTCTTACGAACTAAGTATTTTGGTCTTCAATGTATGCTCTTTAATTGATTATTGAAAACTTGAACTAAGTAGTTTAAGATTTTGGTTGCTTTAATTCTAACAACTCTATACATTATTGTATGCTTCTAATTTTGGTATCTACTTTGTAGGAAGATGTATCTTCTAAACAATACTATGTACATTCTTCTACTTATATATATAAGTGTCCAATTTTTTCTCAATTAACTAATGAAGTATCTCGTTATAAATAACTCTGTATTACTCTTGTTATGTGACAAATGAGTGGTCCTATAAGCTTTTGTATGACCAATTGAGTAACCATCTAAGTTATTTGTGAGTGTCATGGATCAATATACACATATACCTAGTATCTTATATCATTACCGAAATTACTTCATTATGTATCTCGGTTTTTGAGTATGTAATATGACCAATTGAGTGACCATCTAAATTATTTTGTGAGTATCATGGATCAATATACATATGTACATTATATCTTATATCATGTACTGGATTTACTTCAATATGTACCTCAGTTTTTGAGTCCCCAATGTATGGAAGTACGTCGAATTGAGTGACCATCTAAATTATTTTGTGAGTGTCCTGGATCGATATACATATGTACCTTATATCTTATATCATATACTGGATTTACTTCGTTGTGTACCTCGTTTCTTGAGTAAATGGACCTTTTTTGTTAAACATTGATGAGATTTGTTTCTCTGTTCTTATCTGCTTCGCTTGCTCTGCTCTGTTCAACTGATCTGCTTCCAGCGAGATCTGGACACTCAATTAAACTATTAGAAACATAACAACAAGTTTTGTGTTCATCAAAATTAAGATATTATATGTTTCCAGATCCAACAATCTCCCCTTTTTTATTATGATCTCGCAGTGATATTTTCTCACTTGTTCTACGAACACCACTGAGCACATACATATCCTTCTTGAATAATCTGTGTGTTTGACAGAAGATATTCAGTGTAATTCAAAAATCATTATCCCCCTATCTTCATAATATGAGCTGAAAATTTTTAAAAACCTTTAAAATTTTGTAGCACGAAATTTTCAATTTAAATGCTTTCAAGAACAACCTGCTCTGATACCAATTGATAGGATTGGATCGGATCACAAAGTTATCTGATACCAATTGATGAGATTTGTTTCTATGTTCTTATCTGATTCGCTCTGATCTGCTCTTTTCAACTGATCTTCTGTTAGGCAAAGGAATGGTAATAACATACACAGTATAGAATAACAAGAAATAATCAGATTGAAGAAACGTCAGGACAGAAAGTAAATCGAGGCCTGTGTTCTAACACAGTTCCCTTAAAACAGATTCACCTCGCACCAGTGCTTCCAAAGACCAAGCTACGCGTGGTGTCTGTTTCCCAGGGTACAACGACGGAACCGAGCAGCTAACCGAAAGCACGAGGCTACGCTACACCGGCGAACTGAACCGCACCTGCACTGTATCAGCGAGGGAACATGGAGAGAATTGAGAGAATGTTGTGAATGGTTGTGTTTGGAATGAAGAGTATTGCTCCTATATATAGGGAAATGTGTGACTCTTCAAGTGGCTATATTGAATACACAATCAATATATTGTGTCTCTTCGTGCATGTGAAGAGTCACGGGCATGTGAAGAGTCACGGACATATGAAGAGTTTTCATTTATTCCAACAATCCCCCACATGAATGAAAACGATAATGATAGAAATCTTGCGATACAGTTTTATGGTTGAATCCTGCATAGGAGAGGTAGACATGTTGTCTTTGAACCTTCCCTCGTAAAGCACATCCATTTACTGGTGAATAGTAGACATGTTGTCTTTGAACTGTTCTACCGATTGTGTAAGTCAAAATGCACTTCACACAAGATTCGTTCTGATGCAATTCAGTTCTCATGATTGTGTTCTTTTTGGCCATGAACACCTGCCTGGTTCTGCGAGAGCTTTTAGAATTGAGCCTTGCAATTCCTTTGAAGCGGCCCCACTTCTCTCTCGCATAGGTGATTCTCAGAATATCACTAATCTTCTGAACATCCAGAATCATTAAAAGCCGTATGCTTATCCTACACTCTCACTGTTTCATCACAGGAATGGATGAGGGTAACCCTCCCAGTGATCCATCAAGCCAATGCAATTAGGTTGTCCCATTGAACCTAGTTCTTGGGATCTCCAGTCAGCATAGGTTGGGTTTTCCTTTGCACCAACTTATTCTATAGGCTTAAGTCTCATTCCCCTCGATGACTTTGCGACTAACTCTCTATTTAACCCTTTGGTTAAGGGATCTGCAAGATTATCCTTTGACTTTATATAGTCAATTGAGATAATTCCAATCGAGAGTAGTTGCTGTATGGTATTGTATCGACGACGTATGTGTCTAGACTTACCATTATACATACTGCTATGAGCTCTACCGATGGCAGACTGACTATCACAGTGAATACAAATAGCTGGCGCAGGCTTAATCCATCTCGGAATATCTTCCACAATGTTGTGAATGGTTGTGTTTGGAATGAAGAGTATTGCTCCTATATATAAGGAAATGTGTGACTCTTCAAGTGCCTATATTGAATACACAATCAATATATTGTGTCTCTTCGTGCATGTGAAGAGTCACGGGCATGTGAAGAGTTTTCATTTATTCCAACAATCCCCCACATGAATGAAAATGATAATGATAGAAATCTTGCGATACAGTTTTATGGTTGAATCCTGCATAGGAGAGGTAGACATGTTGTCTTTGAACCTTCCCTCGTAAAGCACATCCATTTACTGGTGAATAGTAGACATGTTGTCTTTGAACTGTTCTACCGTTTGTGTAAGTCAAAATGCACTTCACACAGGACTCGTCCTGATGTAATTCAGTTCTCATGATTGTGTTCTTTTTGGCCATGAACACCTGCCTGGTTCTGCGAGAGCTTTAGAATTGAGCCTTGCAATTCCTTTGAAGCGGCCCCACTTCTCTCTCGCATAGGTGATTCTCAGAATATCACTAATCTTCTGAACATCCAGAATCATTAAAAGCCGTATGCTTATCCTACACTCTCACTGTTTCATCATAGGAATGGATGAGGGTAACCCTCCCAGTGATCCATCAAGCCAGTGCAATTTGGTTGTCCCATTGAACCTAGTTCTTGGGATCTCCAGTCAGCATAGGTTGGGTTTTCCTTTGCACCAACTTATTCTATAGGCTTAAGTCACTTGACTTTGCGACTAACTCTCTATTTAACCCTTTGGTTAATGGATCTGCAAGATTATCCTTTGACTTTATATAGTCAATTGAGATCATTCCGGTCGAGAGTAGTTGCCGAATGGTATTGTGTCGACGACGTATATGTCTAGACTTACCATTATACATACTGCTATGAGCTCTACCGATGGCAGACTGACTATCACAGTGAATACAAATAGCTGGCGCAGGCTTAGGCCATCTCGGAATGTCTTCCACAAATAACCGTAGCCATTCAGCTTCTTCACCGCATTTGTCGAGGGCTATAAATTCAGATTCTATTGTGGATCTGGCTATTACAGTCTGCTTTGAGGATTTCCACGTAATTGCTGCACCACCTAAAGTGAAAACAAATCCACTAGTAGACTTTGAGTCTTTCATATCAGATATCCAATTGGCATCACTGTATCCTTCAACAACAGCAGGATATCTATTATAGTGCAGTCCATAGTCACGAGTATATCTTAAGTATCGTAGCAATCGTACAATTGCTTTTCAGTGTTCAGCTCCTGGGTTGCTCGTGAATCGACTTAATTTGCTCACAGCAAACGTAATATCTGGCCTTGTACAACTCATTAAGTACATTAAACTTCCAATAACTCGTGAGTATTCTAGTTGAGAAACACACTCACCTCGATTTTTCGATAGATGTTGACTTGAATCTATCGGTGTTTTAGCCAATGCTGAATCTTCTTTGTTGAATTTTTCAAGAATTTTGTCAACATAGTGTGACTGACTAAGTACAAGTCCTTCTGATGTGCGATGGATTTTGATTCCAAGAATCACATCGGCTAGGGCCATGTCTTTCATGTCAAATCTTGAACTCCACAATTTTTTAGTGGATGTAACCATCTTATCATTACTCCCAATGATAAGCATGTCATCAACATAAATACACAAAATGACATATCCATCTTCAGAGTCTTTGATGTATACACATTTATCACATTCATTTACTTTGAATCCACTTTCAATCATTGATTTATCAAATTTTTCGTGCCACTGCTTTGGTGCTTGTTTTAACCCGTGCAGGGACTTCACCAATTTACAAACCTTGTTTTTCTGTCCAGGAGCAGAAAAACCCTCAGGTTGTTCCATGTAAATCTCTTCTTCCAAATCTCCATTTAGAAAAACAGTTTTTACATCCATTTGATGAACAGAATGATTCCGCAAAGCAGCAATGGCGAGTATCACTCTGATAGAGGTTATTCTTGTCACAAAAGAATAAGTATCAAAGTAATCAAGTCCTTCTTTTTGACGATAACCTTTGATTACCAACCTGGCTTTGTATTTATCAATGGTTCCATCTGACTTCATATTCCTCTTGAATATCCACTTACAACCCAAAGGTTTGTTTCCGGGAGGAAGATCCACCAATTCCCACGTGTGATTTTGCAGAATCGATTCGATCTCTGAATTAATTGCCTCTTTCCAAAGAGGACCTTCAGAGGAATTTATGGCATCTTCAAAACTTTGAGGTTCATTTTCCATCAGGAAAGTATAGAAATCTGGACCAAAAGATTTCTCTATCCTCGCTCTCTTGCTTTGTCTGGGTCCCACCTCATCGTCAACCTCTTGGTCATGGGTCACTTGACCATATGACATTTTCGAATAACTAGGTTCTTCCCAAGACTTGTATGGGAACTCATGTTCGAAGAATGAGGCATTTCTTGATTCCATTATTGTATTCTTATGGATATCAGAAACGCAGACTTATACACAAGAAATCGATAAGCACTACTATTTTGAGCATATTCTATGAAAATGCAGTCAACAGTTTTTGGTCCTATTTTCACCCTTTTAGGAGTCGGTACTACCACTTTGACAAGACACCCCCACACTCACAAGTATTTATAAGAATGTGGTCTTCCTTTCAATAACTCATATGGACTTTTATTTTGTTTCTTTCTGGGTACCTTATTTAGAAGGTAGTTGGCTGTCAAAAAAGCTTCCCCCCACATGTTGTGTGGTAAACCAGAACTTAGAAGCAGTGCATTCATCATTTCTTTCAAAGTACGATTTTTTCTTTCGGCAATGCCATTCTGTTGTGGAGAATAAGGTGCAGTTGTCTCATGTCTGATTCCATGCTGAGCACATAGCTCAGCAAATGGAGACTCATATTCTCCTCCACGATCACTTCGTAGCGCTTTAATCTTCTTGCTAAGTTGATTTTCAACTTCGTTTTTGTAAAAGATGAATTTATCTATTGCTTCATCTTTGCTTTTAAGAAGATAGACGCTACAATATCTGGTGCTATCGTCAATGAAAGTAATAAAATACTTGTTTTCTCCCCGAGTTTGCACTCCTTTCAAATCACATACATCCGTGTGAATTAAATCAAGGGGTTCGGTATTTCTTTCAATTGTTTTGAAAGACGATCGTGTTTGTTTTGCTTCAACGCAAATTTCACATTTGTGGCTCTTGTCTATTTGGATTGTAGGTATGTTCTGTAAATTAATCAATCTGCGACTCGTAGTTTACGTGACCTAGTCTCCCATGCCACAAGTAAGGAGACTCAAGCAAATAAGTAGAAGGATTATTCATTTCGGGCTTAATAGCCATTATATTTAGCTTAAACAAGCCATCACTCACATATCCCCTACCAACATACATCCCATTCTTAGACACAACGACCTTGTCAGACTCAAAAACAATACGAAAACCATTCTTATTCAATAGAGAATCGGATATCAAGTTCTTTCTAATATCCGGGACATAAAGCACGTTGTTCAGAGTCAGTTCCTTTACAGAAGTCATCTTCAAAACGACCTTTCCTTGTCCCTTGATTTCAGAAGTTGCTGAATTTCCCATGTACAACTTCTCACCATTTTCGGATTCTTTTAGAGTAGCAAACATCTCCTTATCGGAGCAGACATGTCGAGTGGCACCAGTATCAATCCACCACTCTCTTGGATTTTTGAACCAATCAGATTTACTTCAGAAACAACTGCACAGAGATTTATATTTGAGACATCATGAGAGATGTCATCCACGGTGTTAGCCTCTCGAGCTCTCTTCGGTTTCTTACAATCCGAAGCCTTGTGACCCATTCCATCACAATTGTAGCACTTCCCTACGAATTTCTTCTTGAAAGTGTCTTTCCTTGCTCCCAATTTAGAGTCTTTCCCGGATGACCGTGGCTTCTTTTTCGCATTATATTTGTCGCCATGTTCAACAACATTTGCTTTGGCAACATAGGAGTACATAAACGCCTTTCAGAGTTCCTATTGTCTTCTTCAATTCGAAGTCGAACAATAAGTTCTTCGACGTTCATCTCCTTTCGCTTGTGCTTCAAATATTTTTTGAAGTCTTTCCATACCGGCGGCAGTTTCTCGATAATCGCAGCCACCTGGAAAGATTCACTTAAGGTCATCCCCTCAGCATGAATATCGTGGAGAATAAGCTGAAGTTCCTGAACTTGACTTATAACAGGCTTGGAATCCTGCATATTGAAATCCAAGAATCGGCCAACAAGGAATTTTTTTGGCTCCAGCATCCTCGGTTTTATACTTCCGATCGAGGGATTCCCACAGTTCCTTGGCCGTTTTATTCTCGGTTTTATACTATCGATGAGAGGAACCTAGCCAAGTTCAATGTGGTGAGGTAGAAAAGCATTTTCTGCTGCCACCGCTTGAAGTCCAGACCGTTGAACTTATCCGGCTTCTCGGTATGGTTAACCGACGTAGTCACAGGGACAGCAGGATTAGTAGGGCCAGCACCATTCGAAGCCATAATATATATGGGTCTGTTTTAAGATTGTTAGGCAAAGGAATGGTAATAACATACACAGTATAGAATAACAAGAAATAATCAGATTGAAGAAACGTCAGGAACAGAAAGTAAATCGAGGCCTGTGTTCTAACACAGTTCCCTTAAAACAGATTCACCTCGCACCAGTGCTTCCAAAGACCAAGCTACGCGTGGTGTCTGTTTCCCAGGGTACAACGACGGAACCGATCGCACCAGTGCTTCCAAAGACCAAGCTACGCGTGGTGTCTGTTTCCCAGGGTACAACGACGGAACCGAGCAGCTAACCGAAAGTACGAGGTTACGCTACACCGGCGAACTGAACCGCACCTGCACTGTATCAGCGTGGGAACGTAGAGAGAATTGAGAGAATTGAGAGAATTGTGTGAATGGTTGTGTTTGGAATGAAGAGTATTGCTCCTGTATATAGGGAAATGTGTGACTCTTCAAGTGGTTATATTGAATACACAATCAATATATTGTGTCTCTTCGTGCATGTGAAGAGTCACGGGCATGTGAAGAGTCACGGGCATATGAAGAGTTTTCATTTATTCCAACATCTTCTTCCAGCGAGATCTGCACACTCAATTAAACTATTAGAAACATAACACCAAGTTTTGTATTCATCAAAATTAAATTTTGATCTGTTTGCAGATCCAAAAAACGCCATTAAACTACGATTTGCAGAAGAATATTTCAAAAGAAAAGAAATCCTATGAAATACCAAGCTTCCAAGGAGTAAAGAAACTCGTCGAAATTATGTAACATGGTACATGAGAGAAAATGGAAAGAAAACATATGTCCAGATTGCCCGAATTAGAAATATTCAGAATTTGGGAAGAGTTTTCCATTTAGATATGACGAAAGCATTACTCGGATACAAGTCAAGTGATGGGGGACCGCACAAGTATCGATTTCCTTGGATACATTCAGAAAGCGAAATATTCTCCAAAAGAAGACATGTGCCCCAACCACTACCACCACCACTCAGACAAGGCCACATGATGAAGAATTTAAAGTGGCGTCTGACAAGTAATAATGTAAAGTTATATGAAATATTGAAGTCTAAATTTGAAGTCCAACCAGACTTCTATAAACAAGTAGATCATCAGGCTTTTGACCTTCTCATGTATTGTTTTTAAAATTAAACATGTTACTATAGCTTTGAGATAGCAAAAGAAACAAAGCTAGTGATGTTGAAGGAATCTAGAACGGTAATATTATGTGATTGGATTGTGAGGAAGAATCGCCAAAGAGGTACGAGGTTCAATTTACTTTATGTAAGCATTAGGGGTGCAAAAAAACATTAGGACAAGAAAGTAAATAAAAAATGAAAAACAAAGGTAAAATGAGAATTTTAGAGAAACGGGACAAATGGGAATAGGAAACTAGAGGGACAATTTAGATCATAAAAATTTTGTTGGACAACTGATGAAACGATAAGAATATTTAGGTATTATCCCGAGACAATTTGCTAAATTTATATCATAAGTTCCTTAACAGAGATATTTCGGTATAACCCTCACCGATATTATTGTCGATATTATCCAATATCATATCAAACATATATTATAATTTTAGTCAACCCAATGGAATGCAGATATATGTGTAGCTCGGACCAAATGGTATTTTAGGAAAATATCACTTTTTTCACCTAAAAATAACATAAAACATTTGTAAATAAATTATTTATTTCTTCCATTTTTGAATTAGAGCGTAAAACCCAACTTACTTTTTTGTTCTCCATTTTAGTATTTCTATTTTGGTACTGACAAATTGTCGGAAATGATGTCACGACATGCAATTTGCACAACCAATAATATAACATGAAAATCATTGTTTTGAACAACATAATCCCCATGATTTCAACTCAAATTACAATTATTTCATGTATGTTTATGAGTTTCTTTCCTCAATTCATCAGCTGAATAATAAACAACTAGATACTTTCATGTCGAGTTTCTGCAAATAGAAATTAAAAAAGTAGGTTTTATATTAATATCATAAAACACAATGATCATTTATTTTATAGACGACGATATAATACTCTTTAGCTTTCACAAGAGTGATTGGTAATAATTTTCAGTAGTTTTATCAACTATTAATAAAAATATCATATTGAAGTAGGCAAAAAGATATTTGAAGCAAAATACTTTTATTTAAATTTTGATTCATTTTTAGATGACTATATATGCATATACTATTATGTTCCATCAACACACTAAAAGGTTTATATGTTGAATTAGGCCAACATCTCTTTTTTTCTCTCTCTCTTGGAAAATATTTCATAGCATTTGATTTATGGCATTCGATCTGAATATTTCGCATCTTTTAAAAAATAAAGGAAATATATCATGAATTTGTTGATTAATTCTATGATTGTAAGCATGATCTTTTAACAAAATTATTCCTTTACTATGAGTCAGTATATATACGGTAACAAAAAAATCAAGACCTACTAGAAAACCTCCTCTTCGTCTCGTGTTTGACATGTAATTCTCTTCAAATTTGAGATCACATTTTTTCTCAGCACTATTTGACAATAAAGAACATAATATTTCGCTTTTGTTTTAGAATACACTATTGTTTACCCTTTTTTTTTAATTTTACAAATCTAATTAACTATTATATTACAAGTCGATAATTATCTCTACTTCTTTGTGTATTTATTCACATCATAGTTTAAATTTTATGTGTTACATTAGAACTATGTTTTATAACATCTTTAAATTAAAGAAAAATATGACACATTCGTAAATATTACCATTATTATTGTTTGTGAGTAAACATGAAGTACTATCTTGAATTTATCTTTTACGAAAAAAAGGTATAAAGGTTCAACCAACAGTGTCACAATTACAAACACAAATGCATATAGGGAAATTATTGGCTTGCACTGTGTGAATTAACCTAACTTGGAGGCAATACTCAACAAGAAACAGATGAAGCAAATAGTAAAACAATTGAGCAGCATTGTTATTATCTTATGAACAGCTACAGACTAAGTGAAGCAGGATCCAATTCCCAGCAATCCTTGGGAAGGTTGGTATTTTCGTCACCAGAGAGTTTCTTTGCAGGAATCTGATGCGAAAAGAGCTTAATATCGTCTTTTCCAAGCCATTGGACAGCACGAGCACCGACTTCTCGTCTCTTGAACACTGTCCTGAACCCATCTACTTTCTCCAGAAGAGCTATACTCAAGCCATGAATATCACTGTAACTACTCAAGGAGATAATGATATTGTAGCATCGTTTATTTTCAACCCCTAAGTTACCTCTTTCAGTATTTGACTCATCTGCTATGTAGAGTGCCCAAATCGAGCCTTTCTTGGGATAAATCCGATAGAGTGCTCTCGCTGCTCTTTCATTATCCACAATGTGAGAGAACAAATTTCGATATTTAACCATAACTTTCCGAGAAACCTTAAATCTCCCACATGATATACATCCCATTTTCTGTCTAAGCATTAGTTCCTCGTCTCCCTTATATTCTAATTCTAACCAACTCAATGATACCTCGAATGGATTCACTGAGACATCATTAATTAGTGCATAGTGCCTTGGCATTCCGTCATCATCGTCGTATACAGCCCATACTTGTCCTTTCTTGAAACTCCTCGCCTTTCGAGAATTGTCAAAATCATGAAATTCTGAATCTTCCACACGCATTATCACCAGATCACCTTTTTTCGATGCTCTGAGCGCCTCAATCTCCATATCTAACTGATTTTTGGAAGCTCGTTTCTTCGTAACTTCCAAATTCCTATCCTTTGAAGTACTATGGCTATCACTATTTACATTCATGCTCAGCATTTTCTTTTCCTTGGTCTCCTTTCCTTTTGCCTTCAATTTCTCGTTATTGCTTTTTCTGGTCATTTTCTTTCTGTCTCCTGCCTCCTTATGCTTCTCGTTATTATCCTTCTTCTTTTCCAATCCCAGCTTATCCACATCTGCTTTCTTTTGTTTTATCAACGTCTGCATTTGCGCCAAAGTCATCGTCTCTTCTTCGTGAACCTTTGCTCTCTTGGGCATTCTACTTGCACAGTCACTGCTACTCCTTCCATATCCACTGGAAGACTTTCCCACTATAGTCAATCCTGCTCCATCACCATTTTCACCCGAATTTCTAACATCTTCCACTCTCTTTAACCTCAAACCCTTCACCACCGCACCATCTTGATCCTCATATCTCTCTACTTTCTCCCCAGGACTCTCCAAAGGCTTCCTCACACTACTAATTGTCCGCTTCGTTCCCAAATCAAACTTCTCGAAAAGCCCTACCTTTTCACCCTTCAAAAGTCTCTCCTGAATCCTAGCACTTATTCTTGTAGGCCCAGCTCCAACCCCCTCATCAACCTCCATGTCTTCAACATTTTCTCCAATTCCAGGGTTCTCTTTCACCTCCACAGCCTTAAAGCATTTCTTACACCTAGGACACATCAAACTATGCCCCATATATATCCTCTCAAATTTATGCAGTAGCCTGCACGCCGAGCATGCCGTCCAAAACGTCTCTGCTCCTACTCCTGCCACTCCCTCTGTTTGTGACTGCATCACAATCCTAAGCCTCATGTCATACTCTTTTCTCCTAATTTTATCTGATAAAACCCTCACTGCCTCACCCACAAACTTAAACGCCTCCTCAGATGCAGGTAGTGGGTTTTTGTCTGGATGTAGGGTCAAAGCCAGCTTCTTGTACTGTTTCTTGATAGAATTGATGTGCGAGAAGCGCTCTAACTGAAGAATCCTGTAGTAATCTGGAGGAACAATGGAAGTGCTTTCTGTTGTGGCTGGAAAAATGGGTGTGGCAGCGGCAGAAAGGATTTTGAAGGCAGTGATCATTTCTGAAAGCCCTTCAAGAGATGGTTTGAGCTTATGGGCGCGTTTGGCATATTTTAATGCAGACTGGATGTTGTTTTTGGCGTATTTTTGCTCCGCTAAGGTTTTAAGACGGAGAGCTTCTTCTTGACCAAACAAATCAGCCAGAACTAAGCCAGAATCAGCAGAAGCTTGTTCCTGTAAATCCCACAAAATCGAAAAAAAGCCAACAACAGCATAGACAACAAAACGAAAGCAAAAAGTCCTCTCACAATATACCTGCGACAAAGTAGTTTTTGGCTCCTTTCCATCTTTATCTGATTTATCCACCTCCATGGTTTAAACTAAACAGTTCCTTCAGCAGATTTTAATCATCCTGTCATTTAACAAGCAAATACCACTTGAACCTGCTTCAAAAATTTAAACAAGAACCATTTTCTGATATATATATAGAAGATGAAAAAAACATGAAACACCTCCTTTCCTGATCGATGATCAACCCAATAAACAAATACAAGCCCAAAGATCATCCCAAATATAACGAGCTTCTACAAAGCTTAAAAAGCCTAATAAATTCCGAGTATATTCACATTAAGAAACGCACTATAGAGCTAATAAGTAATAAAGAAAAAAAAATTGAATAGCTCAGAAGGAATACCGCAATCAAAGAAGAATCTGATATAGTGGAGCAAAATCAGCTACGCTTCAGCTCAAACTCCAATGTTTCTTTAACAATTAAACAGAACCATGTTCACGCCAAAGGAGGATACGAAATAGAAAGGCCTGTGTTTCTTGATACTTTCAAGTCACTGGTAGAATATGAACAATAATAAAAAAAAAAAAAATTAGGGAAGATTGACCAAATTAGGGTTTTGCAACCTGCGGGTGGCTAAATATCCGACTTCCTTTCGGGCCAAAAATCTAAAGCCAGAGTAAAACAAAACTGGATTTTTATTTTATGTTATAGTGTAGTATATTTTTATTACAATCTCACTTCTCTAAGTAAAAAAGTCAATAGTATATTCAATTATTCAAATACAAACAAAACAATATAATACAAAGTATAATAACAACTACCCATTTCAAAATATTATATAACTAACGAGACTCAATAAGTATATAATAATAATTAGTTGAGATACTCTTCGGTACAGATATCACTTCATAATATATATACATATATTATTTGATAGACAACGATATAAATAAGCATCCAAAACAGATGAGCTTACTCTGAAAAAGCTATGGTACTTTTTTATGCCTCATTTCTAGCACCTGATGTCAAACCTCATGCACTATCTATCATGTCCAGACACAAAAGACACAACAACTCACTCTCGGGATCAGTACTGATACATCAAGGAAATCATATTGTAAACAAAAAGTTGTAATGATGTCGTGTATGAATGACACGTTTATACATGTACATGAACAATCTATCATATCTTCGAGCAAATCCACCCTAATTGAATTGTGTCAAAAGATATGACTCAACTCTCAAAGCCATCAACTCCTTAACCTGGACCTAATTGAGGTTTCCAAAAATCATCGAAATCGGGTAATAGTTACATATATGATCAATATAAAATGTTCAATGACATTGATGCGACTAACTAAAATAAAAATATGTACGTTGACAAGAGAAATATCATTTTATATTGCAATCAATTATCAACTGATAATATGCAATTTTGCACATAATATCACATAAATCAACAAATATCAAATAAATCATGCACAATCTCATACGCGTCTCTGTCTGGTATCGTGAATGTACCTCAATCAAGCTATTATTGGTAACTATATTCTCAAGAAAATCCTGAAATCAGCAACTCGGACAATCAACTTGAATATGAAGTTAAGTTATTATTTAAAATTTAATAATCGTTTAAATTCAACTTAGATTCTAACTTTTAATGTTTATGTACTTGAAATTTCTAAAATCATAATATTTGATTAAAATATCCAAAAACAAAACATATCTCGTTTATATTGTCGCATTATGTGCATTTCACGTTTCTAATTCATATGACATCCATCATCCGACATGTATTATGGAATACTACAATCATTACATTCTCAATATATAATCTGACATTTTTTAAATTATCCAAACAACAATGACATTTAAATCGCTACCTCAATGAGCGAAAAGTTTTGAACCTACAAGATGAACCCAATAAATAGTCAAGATTGGTACATATTTGAGATAAAATACAATTGATTCAAATGAGTGAAGACACTCACCAAGAAAGCCAACAATTCACCCAAAAGAGGCTGGAATAATCAAGTTTGAAGTAACCAAAACCCGACACAAGTTGAGCTTACAGGTTTCTGGCATCGAACTCACGGGGAAAATGGTCACGTATGTCAACAAGGCTGGAAACTGTGCTGAAAGTGTCCAAAAGTTGCTACAAGGTCGAGCACAACGAAGAACAATGGCAACTCTTGTGGATTCTCGGCCGGAAACACGTCGGAAGTGACAGATGTGAAATCAAGTCAAACAGAAGTTCGATAGTGGTCTAGAAATGTAAGTCTCATCAAAGACTTTTCAAATTTGTATTTAGTTTTTAGAATTCGCAACACACCATGGTGTAGGTATGACAAGAAATGAGAAATGTAAGAGAGAGAAAACGAAGTTGATGAGGATGAACTCGATGGAAGACAGAAATCCTTATCACGTATGCTCCTCACCACATTTCCCCACCATCAACCGCGCCTACCTATGTTGCAACAACATAACATGGCGATATGATAAATATTTTAAAAAAAAAAATTAAATCTCAATTTCTCAGATGTTTCTTTCTTTGTTTCCTTTTCCCCGATGTTCTTTCATATTTATAGATATGTCTCATTTTCATCATGTTCATCCACCTCGTGCTGACACTGCCTTCCTCCATCATCGTAATCCTCCTCCTGCCTGTCACCCTCCGTCCCCACCCAAGGAAAGTCTCAGCCCTCAGATTTACAAATTTGTATCTTGTGTTCGCCAAGGTCATCAGCTTCACTCCATCGTCGCATCCCTCCATCGCTCTCCATCTATGGCAAACAGAAAATTGGGTAAAACAGATATCCTGGATAAAGAAATTCAATCAGATAAGAACGATCATAAAAAAATCACCAAATCCCTAATGTATATATCTATTGAAAATCACTCGTGTATTGAGTAGAAAGATGAAAAATGTTCTATATATTGTAACTGTTACAGAAAGCAGTTTAAATAATTTACAGAATAAAAGGAGAAGCAAAATAACTGTTGCCCACAAGCGTGTTTCCTACAATTGCACTTTCTATTTCCAACACTCCCCTTTCAAGCTTGATGTGGATTTGAACACCAAGCTTGAGAAATGATAGATCTTGAAGTCTGGCAAGAGTTATTAAAGATCATGCATAAATCAACGAACACAACTCCCTTCAAGGTTGATGCAGGTCATGAATTCCCAGAAGTCCAAGCAAGTAAACATGCTGGACTCGATTTAAACCCTTCGTGAAAATATCAGCCAACTGTTGATTAGTAGAGATATATTGGGTTTGAATGAGCCCTTCCTTAATCTTTTCACTGATTATATGACAATCAATCTCGATGTGTTTCGTACGCTCATGATACACCGGATTAGATGCTATATGAATAGCAGCAGTATTATCACAAAACAAGGTAGCAGGTTTAGGAAGATTGATCCCCATGTCACGTAAGAGACCAACAATCCAAACAATTTCACAAGTGGTGGTAGCCATAGCCCGATATTCGGCTTCTGCAGATGAACGTGATACTGTCTTTTGTTTCTTGGATTTCCAAGAAAGAAGAGAATTTCCCAATTTAATGCAGTAACAAGTAATAGATCTTCGAGACATAGGACAGGAAGCCCAGTCTGAATCACAATATGCATTGAGAGAAAGTGAATTAGAAGACTGGAACATAATACCTTGACCAGGATGCCTTTTAATATATTTAACCACTCGAATAGCAGCATCAAAATGAGATTTCTTTGGGGCGTGCATGAACTGACTTAAAGTTTGAACTGCATAACAAATATCTGGACGAGTTATGGTCAAATAGATTAATCTGCCAACCAAACGCTGGTATTCACTTGGATCATCAAGGAGCGTATCTGAAGAAGCTGTATCATTGTCCTGTTGCATAACAGAATCAAGCTCATGGGTAGTAAGCTTTTTATTGTGTTCCATAGGTGTATCAGAAGGTTTAGCACCAGCCACTCCAGTATCAGCAATAAGTTCCAAAGCATATTTACGTTGATTCAAGTAGATACCCTCTTTGGAACGTGCTACTTCAATCCCTAAAAAATACTTTAGAGAACCAAGATCCTTGAGCTGTAGTTTAGAATGAAGAAACTGTTTCAGGTTTGATATGGTTTTCATACAACTCCCTGTAATGACAATATCATCAACATATACTACTAACAAGGTGATTGTACCAGCCTCATGTTTAAAAAATAATGAATGATCATGTTGAGACTGTTGATAGCCACAATCAATCATGATATTCGCAAACTTAGTATTCCATTGACGTGAGGCTTGCTTCAAACCATATAAGGATTTTCTCAATTTACAAACCTTATTCTCCCCTTGAACTTTATATCCCTGCGGAAGACACATAAAAATATTCTCATCCAAATCTCCTTGGAGAAATGCATTAGTAACATCCATTTGAAAAATTGGCCAATTGCAAATTGCAGCCACATTCAGTAAGCATCGAATTGTTACAACTTTAGCTGTAGGAGAAAACGTATCATGATAATCAATGCCAGGTTGTTGTGTGTATCCATTTGCTACTAGTCGTGCCTTATATCTCTCAACATTTCCATCTGGTTTGAGTTTAACTTTATAGACCCATTTACAACCTATGGGTTTCACATGAGGAGGTAGATCGACAACATCCCATGTGTGATTGTTCTCTAACGCAGCAAGTTCTACCTCCATAGCATGACGCCACTTAACATCAGTAATTGCCTCATGATAGTATTGAGGTTCTTTAACTAGGGACATGGCTGCTAAATAAGTTTGTTGTGATTTGGAGAAATGATCATAGCTGAGGTAATTTGAAATGGGGTACGCACATTTAATAGGGTTCTTTTTGGTAGTGAAAGAACAAGAATAATCATGTGTCCAAATAGGTGGAACAATTGTTCGGGAAGATCTTCTAAGTTGGGTGCTAGGAATATTATGAGGTGCAGGATTATGAGAGGAGAGATCATTTGTAGATGGAGTATCGGATGTAACATCATCAATCGATTGATCATTAGTTATAGGTTGTTGAGAGAAAATTGGTAGAGACTGATCAGTGTTGGCGAAAGGAAAAATGGACTCATGAAAGAAAACATCCCTAGAGACAAGTATCTTTTTTGTGTTAAGATTTAGGAGTTTATATCCTTTTTGCACATTTGAATTTCCTAGAAATACACATGGAATAGCTCGAGGAGAGAATTTATGACCCATTGGCAGAATGGAAGCCTAAGAAAAGCATCCAAACACTCTAAGATTAGTTAACGACGGAGTCTTATTAAATAACTTCTAAAGCTGTTATATCTGAATGGATTATTGACACGGGTGCTAATGAGCATATGATTGGTGACTTGTCCTTATTGCAACGTTCTACCTCATTAGTAGATTCCACTAGCACAGTAAGATTACCAAATGGTAGTAAAGCCAGCATTAGTAAAGTAGGATCAACCTTATTATCTGAATCCATTAAACTTCAAAATGTCCTATATGTTCCCCACTTTCAATTCAACCTCCTGTCAGTTTCAAAGTTCACAAAAGCTCATGGTTGCTTTGTCACTTTTTACCCAGACTTTTGCATATTTCAGGACCTCAAGACTGGGAGAGTAATGGGGATTGGTAAAGAGAGGCAGGGACTCTATCATTTCACCACAAAGACAATTCAAGAAACGAATATCGGGCTATGGCTACCACCACTTGTGAAATTGTTTGGATTGTTGGTCTCTTACGTGACATGGGGATCAATCTTCCTAAACCTGCTACCTTGTTTTGTGATAATACTGCTGCTATTCATATAGCATCTAATCCGGTCTATCATGAGCGTACGAAACACATCGAGATTGATTGTCATATAATCCGTGAAAAGATTAAGGAAGGGCTCATTCAAACCCAATATATCTCTACTAATCAACAGTTGGCTGATATTTTCACGAAGGGTTTAAATAATTTACAGAATAAAAGGAGAAGCAAAATAACTGTTGCCCACAAGTAAAAACGTGTTTCCTACAATTGCACTTTCTATTTCCAACAAAAATGATACATAGTTTGATCCTCAAACCATGCCTTCAACTCCAGTAACTGCGATAGGATGCCTGAGGAGCCACCATAAACAACGGGAGCCAAAGAGCAATCTTGTTTTGAATCCCAAGAGTTTGAAGAAACAAACTTCTTTAGAAGTAACTTGACTTCACCAGCGGAAAGAGACTGCACAGACTTCCTATCCGGTTTCCACAACTTCGAATTTCCATTATCAAAGATTTGCAAACCCGATAGCCGGAATCCAAGCGAAAGGCTTGAAGTCTCTCTGTCTTTCTTCAAACACTTCTGGATATACTCCTCAGGTGCCAGGGGAGACCATGTTCTTGAACCAATCTTAATGTCAGTCACTGATGGATTAATCCTACCGAAGTTCAGGTCTTGTAAAACAAGATGAGGCTTCAATCCAGATCCATCGGATGCCTCAACTAGCTGAGTGCCATAGAAGTTTGGGAAGAATTCGCGGATATGGTCCGGAATCTTGGTGTTTGAAGAGAATGAAGCATAGAAAGTAACTTCATTCGGTCCCCGTCCATCGGCTTGGAGAGGCTTGTAGAAACGGCCTGAATCATCAATAAGGGGTCCTAGCTTCCCATCACCAGCACGGTGTCCTGCAACCTGGTTGTTCGGGATTCGGAACATTCCAGCGCCTTTAAACTATCTATCACGAAGTATCCATAAAACCACCAAGCGATTCAATCGCGTAATATCTCCACAAAATACATAGAGGAGATCGGTGTTTCGATTTAAGATGCTTACCATAATAAACAAGCATCCTAGCATCAAATCAACTGAATACAGATATACAATGGTGTTGCGTAAGCAATTTTCAATATACTGCTTGTTACACTATTTCTAACCAATATTTTCCTTCCATATCCATCAAGAAACAACTCGTCAGAAATTCAAGACACTTTATCATGACTGCAATTACCATTTCTTAAAATATTTAAATGGTAAGTTCAAAAAAACGAAATCAAATCCTCTAAACAAGGAAAACGCTTGACGATTAATCAGATTAGAAAAAATAGAAAAGCACCGATTGATCAGTAAAAAATCAAAAATTTCAGACGCATTTAGAGCATATATCGTGCATGTTCATAGTTTCGAAGAATCTGTTACCGCATTCGAATCGTACCTTAGTCTCTGCGAAATCAGACGACACTAGCCGCTTACAACGAAAGATCTTTCCTTGCTTGGTGCATTCCTATGCAATTTGCTCCAGGTGGAAGCACAGAAAAACCAGGGACTCATGGTGGACTTTGCGTAAACAAATATTTTATTCTAACGAATTTCGGAGGGGTCCATTAAAAAGTCAGGGACTGGGCCCATAACACGGCCCACCAATATTCGGCCAGTTAACTGCACTGCAACACGCACCACTTTAACAGTAAACTCGAAAACAAAAATTTGACCATTTTAGCATTTTGAAGTGTAAATGATGTGCTAGTCAATAGTGATCAAGCTTTAGCTTGATATATGTAATATGTATAGATGTATATATATATATATATATACCGCAAGAACAGTGTTGCAGAAGTTGCATCGGACATAGCAAAGATTTGTTGAAGTTAAAATGTTGGTCCAATCACATGGTGATACGTGTTAGTCCGGTTCCAACAACCGAATTGGTTGACCAAATTTCAAAAAAATTAGAAATCGAAACCTAATCATTCTAATTCGGTTTAGTTTCGATTTCCATTTTTTCTGGATATTCATGTATTCAAATTCAAATTATAATATAGTTTCAGGTTAAAATTATTATCTTTTGAAAAAATAAGCTTAAATATCTCAAATCTTGTACATACTTATGTAATCGTTAATTAATTGGCCAATTGAAGGCGTTGTTTGCGATATTAGTTTACCTTTGCATGGATCTAGGAAATCAGTAGTAGATTACTTTTAACAAAAGGCGTTATATGTGAGTAACATTTATAACAAAAAACGTGAACGGCAGGATTCGAACCTGCGCGGGCAGAGCCCACATGATTTCTAGTCATGCCCGATAACCACTCCGGCACGTCCACTTGTTGGGATTCATGTCAACGGATATAACTATTTTCATTTACATAGATCGTAAGTGTTTTAATTAGAATTTGGATGATTATTAAACTTTGAAATCATCAGGTCGAGGTCTCGAGGACTTGTAAAAAGGATTAAAATATATAAACGTAGATAGTTCTTTATTGTTTTTAACTTATCACTTTCATTTAATTTCTAAATAATATGACTTTGTCAAACTTAGTTTATATTTTATGAAATATTACTCATGTTGTGAATGAAACATTGATTGATACATGTTCTCAAAAGCTATATTAAATATTCCGATGAATTATAATCAATACCCAAGTTAACGTACGGTAATGAGCATATTATTCGAAAGAATTCACTTAAATAACCAATGCACACAAATAATCCATAAGACTATATCTTATTGTATAGATACGGGATAAAGTGCAAAGTGCAAATTATTGACATTAATCTCCACTCAGTTATCAGACTACGGAAGCTGTAAAACGGAAACACGAAGAATGATGACAATCAATGTGCTGACTTCAAGCAAAGAAGTTTATCAGTGTAGACCAAAGTATACTCTTCCTGCTCCTGTGTGCCTGTACAATATACAACAGGCCATGGTCAGCTTATGTTATATGTGAGTATCTTAATGTAATTAATATGATCGCATAAACAAGAATCAAATTCATATACGTTATTAATTTTGCGAGATTGATTTTAATTGTAATTTTGAATTGTACAAACGAGCATCGTATCATCTTGCTCTCGTACCATTTAAATTAATGATTATATGAAACAAGAAGAACTTAAAGAAAATTAAATTAAATTGAGATGAGTGTGAATTATAACCGTACTTATAAGGCGTATAAACGAGTTAAGAATCAGCAAGCAAGATGTTAAAGAGTCCCATGACTCCTGCATGTCTTCTTGCACTGTTGTATTTTGATACGAGAGTAATAGTTTCCCCACCACCAATTTTGACAGAGCCTGGTTTAGGGTAACACGTCGACATTCCCACAACGTAGCCAGCTTCGTTTCCAGCTTTAGTTCCTTTCCCGTATATTGTAGTGGAGGTACATATATCTCTTCCATCCTGGATGCATTATTACAAAGTTAACAACAACGTTAGCTAGTATATAGATTAATATATGGTATATATGTTATAATTTACTGTTAGAAATGTATAAACAAGTTATTATAATTAACAACTGAAACTATGTATACTCTAATACCTGTCCATGGATGGCAATACTCACGCCTCCTACATGCAGGTGTCCAACGCCATATACGAGTTTGCCGCCGACTGGGAAACTGAAACTGACGGATTTTGTGTCAGTGCAACCATTCTTAGCGAAATCAGTGATGTTAGAGCAAGATTTCTTCACTTGATACTCAACCTGTAGAAAAAATATAATATTATATAAACTCATTTCCCAGATTTCTGTAAATTGGCTTTCACAAGATATTACCTGACAATCATGTTGATAAACAATCCCTTGCGAACCGTTAGCCTTTGTCACTATATCTGTTACATCAAGAACAAAGAGTCGAACCGGCACGATGGAGGGATCCCAATCCATATACCTCACAGTGTATTTCAAGTAATAGGTGATATTCCCGCCCTTGTTATATCCTCCCTTCAAGCTACACCTAGTCCCATCACGGCAGCATCTCATACCGCCGTAGTAGTCCGGTGGCAAGGGCTTACCGTCTTCGTCCGTGGTCACGTTGTATAGATCGCATGTACACTCGAGGCATCCTAGTTTATCCACCACCCCTCGTGTGTCGATAGCGTGCACGTTAAGCAGCCATTTCTCCTCATATCCCGCGGGAGCATCCGACGGATTTCCGACCACGATCCCGTAAGGATCCGGCACGTGGCTGAGGGTCTTCCGTGTCTCGGACCCTGATCCGAGAGAAATCAGAGAATTACCGTTGCACACTCCGCTGACGTTTCCGAAAATGATAGGCGGGAGAGTTGAGTTGTGGATGGGTTGGTAGTATTTGATTAAGATCCAATGGTGCAGATAAGTTTGGTAGAGAGGGACGGGATTTCCGTCTTGGTCGACTAGTTCGGCGTCGAAGCTCTTGATGGCAACGTGACCTTGGGGGAAATCGATGGCCGGGTAGTTTTTGTTGGAGACCATGCCTGGTCCCAACTCGATTTTTGGTGAGAGGTAAACTTTGGTTTTGACTTCATTTTTGGTCTCGGCTTTTGCGGAACCTAGGAGGAAGAGAAGAAGAAGGAATATGCAGAGGTTGAACATTGCGCAGCTTGATGAACTCTGCATAAACATATCCACACCCAATTCTTTATAAACAAAATTATGCAAGATTGATGTATATGTGATGTAGGTGTCAACTTTGGGTGCTACCAAATGAGATAATTTAAAGTATATATAGTCATAGACTTTAGCAAAATCGTAAGATCTTATACTTCGTGTACTTCAATATATATTCAACGCCATGCATTAAAAAATCTTTTAAAGGAAAGACATGAAATTAGAGATATTGTAGATTAATATTACATAAAAGTAATATAAATGTTGATACAAACATATACCATTGCGTTGAATCGTTCAGCTTGACTTGGAAGTAAATAATGTTTATGTTAGATTTGCGTTTTAATCAAGTTGTCAATTTTAGATGACGTGACATTAACTGCTGCCTTTTTTTTTACCTTCTTTATTTTAGTTATAAGACTTCTTTTCTTTCTACCGGTTCCATTTGACCGCAAAATTGATTATATGTGTGTACGCATCTTTTGGATACCCAGTAATATTCAGAAATAGTTGCAGTCAGGTTTAATGGCTTGTGTCAACTACTATGATGATTTAGAACTTAGATTAGTTTTCTTAAAAAAAACAAGAACCTATTTGTTCTTCTGATTTTTCTCGAAGAAGAACTGGATTTACAATAAAATTATGGGTAATAATTTAAGTTAACAAAGGAGCTCCCATATTTATTGGAATATATAACTATAAAGGTGAAATGCTTGGAAACAGTTATTCTATACTTTAGGATAATATACGAATGCTGTATTGGATCATATTCATTCTCAATATGGAATTCACTTTAACTTCACATGTATTAATAAAAATCTAACTCTCACCGCTTGGACATTCTTTTAAAAATCTTTTGTGTATTGAAAGTTTAAAAAAACTTAAAATATGTGTGGATAAGATTTTATAAAACATTTTTTATAAATATTTTTAATACTAATTTTGAAATAAACTTTTTGAATAACAAGTTAAAAATATTTTATAATGTTTTTAGAATATAAAATATATCTAAAATTTATATAAATGATCAAATAGTTTTTTTATTAGATTACTTGTTTGATTGCTCTTTTAATACTAGTTTTTAACAATTATCAATATCTAAAATAATTGTCTAAATATTTTTTTAGTTTAAATTTATTTTTATAAAATAAATTATCCAAACACGAAATTATCATAAAACAACATTCAAAACATTTTGAAAAAAAAATTAAAAAATATTTTTATAAATCATGTTTTAAAAAATTATCCAAGTCTTAGATTTTTAAGTGGATATTACCATAAAAGTAGGATCTCATAGGCCGAAATACTTGTCTTTATCTAGTTGGACTTTTGCCTTAAATAAAGAGACAAAAGTACGAGGAAAATACGGGTGAGATTTAGTATTACAGATTCAATATATTTTAAAAGTGACGCAATTTATTATTGTAGAGCTCCCTAATTTAAAATCATAGAGACCGTAACTGTCTTAATTAGAATTTGGAAGATTATTAAACTTTGAAATCATCAGGTTGAGGGACTGTAAAAAGGTTTATCATAAACCTAGATAGTTCTTTATTGCTTAACGATCACTTCCATTAAGTATATATAAATATATAATATGACTTTGTCAAACTTACTTTTTATTTTACACTATAGAATGAAATATTACTCATGCTGTGTATGAAATATAGATTGATACGTTTTATCTCAAATTATACTGGAAACAAATCATCGATGAATTCTAATCAATACCCAAGTTAACATACGGTAATGAGCAGATTATTCGAAAGAATTCAACTTAAGCACCCCAAATGCACACAAATAATCCATAAGAATATATCTTATTATATATATACGATATACCGTGCAAAGTGCAAATTAATGACATTAATCTCCACTCAGATATCAGACTACGAAAGCTGTAAAACGGAAAAACGAAGAATGATGACAATCAATGTGCTGACTTCAAGCAAAGAAGATTATCAGTGTAGAGCAAAGTATACTCTTCCTGCTCCAGTGTGCCTGTACAATATAGAACAGGCCATGGTCAGCTTATGTTATGTGAGTATCTTAATGTAATTAATATGATCGCATAAACAAGAATCAAATTCATATACGTTATTAATTTTGCGAGATTGATTTTAATTGTAATTTTGAATTGTACAAACGAGCATCGTATCATCTTGCTCTCGTACCATTTAAATTAATGATTATATGAAACAAGAAGAACTTAAAGAAAATAAATTAAAATGAGATGAGTGTGAATTATAACCGTACTTATAAGGCGTATAAACGAGTTAAGAATCAGCAAGCAAGATGTTAAAGAGTCCCATGACTCCTGCGTGTCTTCTTGCACTGTTGTATTTTGATACGAGGGTAATAGTTTCCCCATCACCAATTTTGACAGAGCCTGGTTTAGGGTAACACGTCGACATTCCCACAACGTAGCCAGCTTCGTTTCCAGCTTTAGTTCCTTTACCGTATATTGTATTTGAAGTACATATATCTCTTCCATCCTGGATGCATTATTACAAAGTTAACAACAACGTTAGCTAGTAGATTAGTATATGGTATGCATAGTTTACTGTAAGAAATGTATGAACAAGTTATTATAATTAACAACTGAAACTATGTATACTGTAATACCTGTCCATGGATGGCAATACTCACGCCTCCTACATGCAGGTGCCCAACGCCATATACGAGTTTGCCTCCGACTGGTAAACTGAAACTGACGGATTTTGTGTCAATGCAACCTTTCTTAGCGAAATCAATGATGTTAGAGCAAGATCTCTTCACTTGATACTCAACCTGTAGAAAATATAACATATACTCATTTCCCAGATTTCATGTAAATTGACTTTTATCAAAAAATTACCGCTTGATTATTAGTACCTGACAATCATGTTGATAAGCAATCCCTTGTGAACCGTTAGCCTTTGTCACTATATCTGTTACATCAAGAACATAGACTCGAACCGGCACGATGGAGGGATCCCAATCCATATACCTCACAGTGTATTTCAAGTAATAGGTGATATTCCCGCCCTTGTTATACCCTCCCTTCAAGCTACACCTAGTCCCATCACGGCAGCAGCTCAGCCCGCCGTAGTAGTCCGGCGGCAAGGGCTTACCGTCTTCGTCCGTGGTCATGTTGTATAGGTCGCATGTACACTCGAGGCATCCTAGTTTATCCACCACCCCTCGAATGTCGATAGCGTGCACGTTAAGCAGCCATTTCTCCTCATATCCCGCGGGAGCATCCGACGGATTTCCGACAACGATCCCGTAAGGATCCGGCACGTGGCTGAGGGTCTTCCGTGTCTCGGACCCTGATCCGAAGTACTGTATGAGAGAATTACCGCTGCACACTCCGCTGATGTTTCCGAAAATGATAGGCGGGACAGTGGAGTTGAGGATGGGTTGGTAGTATTTGATTACGATCCAATGGTGCAGATAAATTTGGTAGAGAGGGACGGGATTTCCGTCTTGGTCGACTAGTTCGGCGTCGAAGCTCTTGATGGCAACGTGACCTTGGGGGAAATCGATGGCCGGGTAGTTTTTGTTGGAGACCATGCCTGGTCCCAACTCGATTTTTGGTGAGAGGTAAACTTTGGTTTTGACTTCATTTTTGGTCTCGGCTTTTGCGGAACCTAGGAGGAAAAGAGTAAGAAGGAATATGCAGAAGTTGAACATTGCGCAGCTTGATGAACTCTGCATAAACATGATCCACGCCCAATTCTTTATAAAAAAAAATTATGCAAGATTGATATATATGATGTAGGTGGCGGGAGCTAGAGTCCGAGGAGTAGATATGGTTACCAATTCGTACACAAATGAACGAGGTATCAACTTTGGGTGCTATATATTGACAAATTTTTGTATTGTGATATATATATTTATTCTTCCTCTTTTATATATTGGTCAACTATATTATAATATTCTTCTCTGGTTGGAGAATTTGCCTTGGAAATTTCTTGCACCGATGACCACTTGAGTTACTTGCTTGTTACACTTGACATGCTTGCAAAGTCTAGAAGAAATCTTCACCACATTGAACTATTGAACCACGTGGATGAGAACAGTCTAAAACAATGTATTTAGATCGATAGAACACGATTAATGAAAATAAGTTGCTACGAGTGGTGGGGCTAGAGGAATATATATGACCATAGACGCATGTCGAATGGGATAGGTGTAAATTGTAATGAGTAAGAGCATCTTCAACCCTGCATCTTGCTCCAAGGTACAGCGCTGTTTCACCAAAATACCACCCAAAGTCTACATCATATTTGGTGCGATTTTAGTTTTGCTACTTTTTTTAAATAAGAATTGTATAATAAATTATTTTATAAAAAATAACTAAAAAAGAATTTAAAATTAGGTATACTAATTTGATTAGATAATTAAGTAGATTCCTATTTTTTAATTTCAAATACATTTTTTATTACTTTTTATAAAGATAAATTATTGGTTTAAGTGAATTAAAGTTCTTTTAGATAATTTTTAAAGAAAGGAAATTATATAGAAATCAGAACATTCTGAGAATAATATTTTTAATGCAAGATTTGAATTAACTAAGTTAGATATTGATGTTGTATTTGATAAAAAAAACTACACTATTTTAACGTAGAAATTACATCAAAATTGAATTATTTGTAAGAGACTTTGGAAACACAGTGACATGGCTACATATTTTTTGTAGCCCTGTGTAATTAATTATGTGTGTCCAATAATTAGATAGTATATTGACAGTTTACATATCCCTTGATTCCCCATATATTTACTGCTATAATGCTATTCACATAGAGTGTGAATGGATTGAAGGACTTGGATTGTAAAATATTTCAAATCAAAGGCAAGGATTAGAATATGGCTACGGGATTCGGTCTTGAGGAGTCCGATGTAAGAAAATGTGTTCTAACATGTCGAGTTGTAGTAGTGTGGACATATTAATAGTTACATACTCGTTGTCAGCGTATCGCTAGAAAAGAATTCGATAATCTCTCGTCTTTTTTATCTTCCCTGCGCATATTTCAAGTTATGGTTATTTACTATCACACACGCACTATTGGACCAAGTAAAATGTTTTATTATTGGGCTTTAATATATCTAGTGGATTGCATGTAGAGGTTAAGTTATAATTTCTATATAATTATTAACTAAATAAAGATAATATAAGATAACTGACAAAATTTTTTATGCAATGGCTATTGTCCTCGAATCTTTATATCACGTTCCATTATTTTCTAAATGACATTATTAGAGATTGATTCATAAAGAATCAAAAGATCTCTCGAGAAAGAATACAAATATCTTCAACTAGAGGTTCTAAAAATAAAAAAGTTATATATTCAGGTACAGTTCATCATATTGTTCTCAATAATATCCTACGTGATTTTGTTCTCAATAATCTTCTACGTGATTTTGGTTCTATGGCTTCAGTTTATGGATTATTATTTAGCTTAAATCTATTACGTGCATCTACACTTATCATCTCATTTTACATAAAATCACCTTGAGGACACACACACACACAGATATACATATATTTCATAAAATAGGAGGCCAATTTGGGCGTGCGTGTACACAATGCCCTTTCTCTATTTTTTTTTGCAAAATTTCAATTTTTTAAAAAAAATTATTCGCAATGTTTCCGAGACGCTTCGGCTACCGTTTGGACAAACTTTTTGAAAAAGTTTTTAGCGTTTTAGAGTTAAAAAAACTTAAAATATGTGTTTGGATAAGATTTTCATAAAATGTTTTTGAAAATATTTTTAAAAAACTAATTTTGAAGTAGAACAAGTGAAATATGTTTTATAATGTTTTTATAATACAAAATATAGGTAAATTTTATACGAATAGTCAATTAAATTTTTTTTGCTAGATTAATTATTTGAATGATATTTTAATAATATTTATTAATGATAAATTATTTTCTAAAATAATTATCAAATATTTTTTAATTTAAAATTTTATAAAATAGTTAACCAAACACATACTTCACTTTAAAAAACTTTCAAACCATTTTGTAAGATTTTTTAAAAAACACTTTTATAAAAATATTTCTAAAACATTGGTCTTCCAAACACAATTCATCTTTCATATCTCATTTCTCTCCTGGTTTCAGTCTTCTTTTCTTTTCTCAACACCTCTGTCGTCGCTCCCACCCACCACCCCGGTTGTTGTCGCCACATCCCCGCTATAGATCTGAATACTTCATCGTTCATATCTAGGCAATATATATATATATATATATATTTATTGTACTTCAATATATATTCAACGCCATGCTAGTTGCATATTAACAAAAATTTTTTAAAGGAGGACATGAAATTAGAGATATTGTAGATTAATATTATATAGAAGTAATATAAATGTTGATACAAACATATACGTACCATTGTGTTGAATCGTTCCGCTTGAATGAAGTAAACAATGTTTAAATTTATCAACGCTTATGTTAACTTTGCGTTTTAATTAAGTTGTCAACTCAATATGACGTGACATTAACTGCTGCGTGTTTCTTTCCTTCTTTATTTTAATTATACTAATAATTTCCACATCGAGATACGAGAGAAAAGTCCTCTTAAAACGTTAATGGTAATCTTTCATTTTGGCACCATCAGGTTACCTCAGTCGTCGTGATTATGTCATCTTAACCTACTCGGCAATCAGTCATCCCGACCTGCTCGGGAATATGTCATCTCAACCTGCTCGAGAATTTGTTATCACAAAAACTTGGTCCTCTTGTATAACTCATGATTAGTGCACTGACAAAGCTGTAAGACCCATCACTGCATTCAAGTGGTAGGGCAGTGTACACGCAAGGCCTGCTAAGCCCATCCCTGCATTCAGATGGTAGGGTAGTGTACACGCAAGGCCTGCTAAGCTCATCACTGCTCATGATTACTCAGGTAGTACACACGCAACCACTTTGCTCGTCTATAAATACCTAGATATTTCTCATTTTACAACACACTCAGCAGACTCATTCTCTGCACTACATATCTTCTTGATCACTCGGGCTGACTTAAGCATCGAAGGGCCTTCGTTGGGATGGCTCCCGAAGCCCTTTGATCAGTGTCTGTGGTTGCATGTCATTGCAGGAAAGACGTCCAACTCATCTCCCGAGGTCAAAGCTCCCGACGTGCCCTCTCATACTCCTCGGGCTATATTGTATTATGGCCTAGACCTGGTGATACCTCCCTACCGATGATTTGTCCAAGCAGTTTCCTCCTAATCCAGCTCCAGCAGATCTCACTCAGCTTACTCCCCGAGGACAGACCTCCAACTTGATGATCTTATATGATGATAGCTCGTTGACCGGACAAAATTCGATTGCATCACGTTTTTTTTCTAATATGTTAATCTCTGGCGTTCATTTGACCACAATTGATTATACGTGTGACCACATCTTTTGGATACCCAATAATTATTCAGAAATATTTCCTCTGAGATCGATGGGCTTGTGCAAACTATTATGATGATTTAGAACTTAGATCAGTTTTCTTAAAACAAAAAAAGAACATAATTGTTCTTCTGTTTTTTCTCGAAAAGAGAAGAACTAGATTTACAATAAAAATATGGGTGTTGTTTCATAGTATTATAAGTTAAAAAAAAAAAAAGCTCCTATATTAATTGGAATATATTACTATTACCGTGAAATACTTGGAAAAAGTTATCCTATACTTAGGATAATATCCTAATGCTGTATTGAATCACACATTCTTAATATGGGATTCACCTGAACTTCACAAGTATTAATAAAAATCTAATTCTTAGTGTTATGATCGAAAATAGATGAGATATAGGCTCAGGAGTTCAGAGGGGTTCAGGAGTTCAGAGGGGGTGAATGAACTTCCTATCGATTTTGCGTAAAACTCTTTTTAAAATTTATTTTACAAGATTTCGGCTTGTCTTATAGCTGAGTTGTCAATTCGAAGAATTTCAGCGTAATCTATTGTTTCGAGTAACAAAAATTATTTGTGTGAAGGTAACTCGATTCAACAATGAACATATAAGAAACCTAAAGCAATAAAAGATAAGGGACGAGAGTTTATTTTTTGAAGTTCGGAGCTGGAACCCCTACGTCCCTTCTTCCTTGTACAGGAAAGATTCCACTAGAAGACTTTGATTATTACAGCGCCTGTAACAACCCAATCACTCCAGTCGCAACTGAGTGATCTCCTGGAAATCATTATTACAGATTTACTATCTGTTAAGTACAACAAAATACTTCTGTGAGCTACCTAAGCTTGACAAGCTTTTACACACACTGTTTTTGATATACAATGAAAGCTTAACACTAAAGAGTATTCGTACGACTATAAATGTGACACATAAAGTTGATGACAACAAGCAGTATGTGTCACTTAGTGTAAACTGGTTCGAAGATGGTAAGCTCTATGTAAAAAGTTCGTCGATCTATAGGATGGTCACCTTTTAAAAAATTAGCTCGTCGTCTATTTATCACCTTCTTCTCCAATGGTCATTAATTGACCCAATAGACGCACTCCTCAGTCATCAAGAACAAAGGTACGTTCCAAAAAATATTTATCCTATTGACTTATGTCTGCAGAACCCAGTTGTTTATCTGAACTGATCTCCCGATTTGCTCTGTTGTAAGCTCTGAGTTGCTCTTGTAAGCTCTAAGCTGATCTGATTCTCTATGCGCTTCTAATCTAATCTGAACTGCTTCTGATCCCTGAACTGTTTTTTCTCTAAGCTGATTCTAATCTGATCTGTTATTGCACTTCAACTGATCTGAGTTGATTCTATTCTATTCTGTCCTGAGCTGATTCTGAACTTACTTTGAGCTGATTCTATATTGTTCTTTTCTGAACTGCTCTAAGGTTATCTGAACCGATTCTACTCTGAGCTGATCTGAACTGCTCTAATTCGAAGCTTCATTTACGCTAAACTGATATGCACTTCGTAACTGAACTCAACTCTTATTATATTGTACAATTCTTCAGCTTTCAACTCGGCCCTGATCTTATTTTCTAAGCTGCTCTTGCTCCGAGTCGGGTCAGCGGATGTCTTCTGCTGAATCAGTTTGGACTTTGGACATCCCCCACTGTTCCAACTTAGACCTCTGAGCATCTTCGTCATTTGATCTGCTTCAGCTTAGACCTGCGCACACAATTAAATCGTTAGAATCATAAGAACAAGTTTTGTGTTCATCAAAATTCAGATGTGATCTGATTCGAAGATCCAACACTTAGGATCCGTTTGGACGATCTTTAAAAATGTTTCTAGTGTAATTAAAGTTAAAAAATTTAAAATATATGTTTGGATAAGATTTTTATAAATATTTTATAAAAGATACTTTTGAAGTAAGTTTTTTAAGGAACAAGTTAACAAATTTTTTATGATATTTTTAGAATATAAAATATATCTAAATTTTATATAAAGGATCAAATAATTTTTTTTGTGAGATTTGTTGTTTGATTGTTCTTTTAATATTAGTTTGTAACAATATTATTTTCTGAAATATATGTCTAAACACTTTTTTAGTTGAAATTTGTTGTTTATACAATACTTATCCAAACATGGATTTATCATAAACAACTTTCAAAATATTTTTAAAAAATTAAAAAGTACTTTTATAAATCATGTTTTAAAAATTTATCCAAGTCTTAGATTTTTAAGTGGATATTAGTATATTACCACAAAAGTAGGATCTCATAGGCCGAAATACTTGTCTTTATCTAGTTGGACTTTTGCCTTAAATAAAGAGACAAAAGTACGTGGAAAATACGGGTGAGATTTAGTATTACAGATTCAATATATTTTAAAAGTTACGCAATTTATTACTGTAGAGCGCCCTAATTTAAAGGATCTTTCTTCAAAAAATTGTCGGCCAAATGGTCAATTAACAGGCTATTTAAGTGTTATAGTTAAGAATTCAACGAAGCATAATAATTTTATGAAGCCACATTCATTTGATTTACAAAAACCCTTACTTTTAATTCAATTTAATTTAAGATTGCGCGTGTACGTATTCATCATGTGCACCAACCGTGTACTTTGTTAACCAAATGAATTTTCTGCTTATGAGACATCAATTACAGCTTTATATATAGCAATTTGGTAACTAATACATCATTTGTCTCATTGGATTATATATAATATGATATAATTAATAATAAATGGTTTGATTATAAAATGATTGTATTTGATTGAGAATAATGTTTGATAAGAGTATATTTATTTTGAGATTAAATTTGGGATAAAGTGTTAAATTACATTTTTAACCTTTATTAAAATTAAGAATGATGACGATGATCAACGTTTCATCGCTACAATAAATTTTCTTCTGCAACTTACCATTCTTGTATTTCTCACGGATTGCAAGTGCTTCGAGGCTTCTTAAATGAGATCATTGTTGTTGGAAATTTTGGATCTCCTTCTTGACGATGATATATATGAATTTGGGGATTAATTAATTTTGTTGATTGAAAATTAATCCTCATGGTTTTGAGATTTGGCTGTTGAAGGGCAATATAGAGGTCTCGAGGGAGAATCTTGCATATTTCATATCTGTGTTAGACCTAGCATACTCAGCTCACAATTGTTTGACCTAGAAAAGACAAAGAGACGTGCACTTCAGAATTTGATGGGAAGGGGAGATATGTATTAGGTTGTACAAATTCAATACGTACGTCGATATTTTGGTTAACAAAAAATTATATCACATTTTAATTCGTCGATAAAAATGAAAAAAAAAACACTTCTGGATCTCTAATTCAAAATATCCTACAAATAGTAAATGTTCATTTATAAGCTCATCCTAAATATACTACCATAAAATTATTAATTACTTGAAAATTTATTATCATAATAACAATCATAAACGATAATACAATAGCTAATATTTTTTGAATAATTATTTAAATATTTTAATTAAGATATGATTATTATATTCATTTTCCATGTTTATAATATTTTTTGTGTTTTATTCTCAACATCATTTTCTTTGATACCGTATTGGAAAGGAATATGTAGATCATTTCATTCTCATACTCATTATATTACATAGTCGACTTTATTCTTTCATTCATGTATGCCAACTATAAACATGACCGAAATATATTTTTCTATAATCAAACGAGGTTTCCTAGCATTGAGAGTATAAGCCAATAAACAAACTTATAGAGCGGTCAACAAAATGGGAACAGGTTACCAAAATCTTTTTCGATATATATGAAATCTTTAGAGTTGATTGTAATAAAAGTCAAATCGATTACACAACTTGTGCGCGTGACAATTTTTCAGTGAAAGCTACCAAATGCTTAGCAAAGAAGTTTCATTACAAGAGAGTAGGGAAATTTACTTGCCCTGTCCCCAAGAAATATCCTTGCTCAATGTGATTTTTGAAAATAATATTCAAGTAGTTTCTTGAGTTAAATGTGCATGAGTGTGAGAAACATATGAGCGACTTTTTGGAAAGTTTTCGTATGTCAAACTGCTGGCATTCCGTCTCTTGATCTGGTTGATCAGGTGGGCTGTAACAGTGATGTCAGATCTTAACAGGTAATATTATTTCTGCCGTGGATCATACCGACGACAGGAAAATGGTAAGACTGATCTTAAGAAAAATGACACTATACCAACAGCTAAACACGCACATTCCGAACTCATGGACCTTGCAGCCCGACCGTAACGGGCATAATAGATGCATCGTGCGCTGTCACATTGTAAGGAAATAAAGTTGTACCTTGACTAACAACTATAAGTTTTTTCCTAGTGGTAAGCAATTGATTATAAGAACTCGTATCAGAGCGAGGTCGGGATTCAAGTCTCCCAAGAAGTATGCTCTATACTTCTTGGCGGGAGGGGATTGTTGAGTTAAGTATGCATGGGTGGGAGAAATACTGAGATGGATGACCTCCTCGGAAGATCTCGTACGTCAGGGTACTGACGTTGTGTCGCTTGATCTGATTGTTCAGGTGGGGTGTAACAGGCGATACTATCTCTGCTGGGAGTATCGATAGCAAGGAAAGACTGATTTCAAAGAAAAATGAGACAATATCAAAAGTTAGACGCGGACCTCGTCGCACTCATGGACTCAATAGTCCGACCTTAACTCATATAATAGGTTTGTACTGCCACATTGAACTTGATTCTAATACAGTTCCTCGGAAAAACGGTCGATGGAAATAAGGTCAATTAATTACGTGTGGCCTTTTTAATTTAAATTGTAATCTTATTAAAATACAACTTTCAACAAAGATTGTCACATATCTGAACTTATTATGTATTGTCCGTGTCCTTTTAAATCTTTTGACACACATATATATATATATATATATATATATATATATATATATATATTAAAATCAAGCGCTCATTTTTAGGCCCAAAGGTATATCTATTAGATAAGATGTAACTTTATTTCCTTATATTGTCATTGCAAAATATACATATTGTGTGCATATGATCGGGCTGTTAAATCATGAGTACATGGAGGTGGGGTGTCAATTCGGGTGGGTCGGGTTGATCGGGTTGAGGTGAAAAGTAAAAAAAATCTAACCCGAACTCGATCCGAACCCGAACCAACCCGAAATGGCTCAACCCAAACCTGATTTTTTTCAGGTGGGTTCGGGTTGGGTTATCGGGTTGTAAAACATTTTAGTGTTTGGGTTGATCGGGTGGGCTCGGGTCGGGTTGGGTAAAAAATTTTCAAAAAAATGCTAACTCGAACTCGATCCGAATCCGAACCAACCCGAAATTGCTCAACCCGACCTGATTTTTTTCGGGTGGGTTCGGGTTGGGTTTCGTCTCAGGTCGGAATTTGACACCCCTACATGGAGGTGCATATCTAACCGCTATTAATGTATTATATTAGAAAACATTAGTATTACCCTAGTATTATCCGTAAAAATCTGGTTCCACTCTTTTACGACTCACTTAACCAACATGATCAAGCGACAATTTCAGCGGCTTCATGGCACGGCAAAAACTTTCAGTAGTTTCTATCCCATAGTTAATAACTATTATAGTTGTTTCGCATCCTCAAAAATATTCGTGGTTTGTGATTATGTATATTAATTATAATAAGGTCCTTAATATATGGGAGTAATAATGTTTGTTTTAATTTATGTTTCTTTTTATATTATGAAATTTGTTTGCACGGTGGATACAATTTGTTGAATACCTTATCATCATGGATCTATTCAGTAAACATTGTACAGTAAATTGTTCCTTGTCTCTATTTTGTGTCACCACGTGTTTACTTTTTTCCTTTATTTTTTTTTCTCCTTTTCTTTTTTTTCTTTGTTTTTTATTGGGGTTCTTGTAGCCCCATCCGCCGATGTGATTGACATTTTATATCAACACGAATTCACTATATGACAGAATAACTATAGTTATATCAATATGCCCCCTATAATAAAAATATCACCAAAAAAGCCTAATTCTCTTACTATCTTGGGCCGAAAATATGGACCCAAAATATTAAAAACATCCTGAAATTAAATAGCTAGCACAGAATTAACTTTTTGGGTCGAGGCTTAGGGATCCAAAATTCTCACACCGGGCCCATTTTCTTGAAAGTGGACACTCAAACCCAGGTTATTAGAAAATTATGCTTCATATTATTATCCCGAAAATATCATTATATCGAGCTTATCGAATCGAATTTTACCGAAAATACCGTAAAATTCGATATACTGAATTTTCGATATGGTATAATATTGTACCGACAATTTCGATAACGGTATTGGTATTAAATTTTAAAAAATTTTCGGTATTTTCGGTATACCGAAATACCGATACATATATATTAATATATATTTCGGTATATACCAAAATACCGATACAAAATTTCGGTAAAATCGGTATTTTATCAATATCGTACCGATTTTCGGTATATCGATACGGTATCGGTATCTTTTTTTTAATACGGCATTTTTCGGTATACCGAAAAACCGGTATGGTATCGGATCATTTTTTTCAATACTAAATTTTTCGATACGATATACGATATGATTTGAAAATTTCGGTATACCGTACCGAACCAACCCTATTCCCACTTTATCCCATCACTCATTCACATCAATTTACAATTTTTAGAATTAGAAATGATCGTTCAAGGAGCTCTATAAATCAAACGAATTATCCGACGTCACAGATCAAGGAACTTAAAAAAAACCTTATAAATTCCACAAAATAAAAAAAAACCGGAGGAATTTTTGGGGAAAGAATTTTAAATTTATTCTGGATATTTGAAAACATAATCTAAAAATAAAATAACATATAAATTCAACTATTCCTTATCCTAATATTTATAAATTACCTTTTAGCCTAAATATTTATCTTCAAAATTATTAATAGCGCTTAAAATAAATATTTATTGATTGCATTAGATATTAATTTATGTTTATGTATTCATATAATAGTTGTATATTACATGTTGTCAATCGTACCCAAGAAACAAAATATTTTTGAACTTAATTGTCCGATAATGTAAATATTGTAATTTCTCAAATGTTATGATTCTTATAAAAGTCGATAAAAAAAGAGATGAAAAGAGAATTAGTTGGGACAAAATAATGTAATTCACAGTTTAGGGCGATAGATTGAGAAGAAGAAAGAGTCGGGGGCAAAATGGGATTCACAAAAAATATTAAAAAGACCATAATTTCTTTTCATAATATTAATTATTTTCCTAAAAGTTGGATGGTGAATGAGCAGTGTGTGGATTGAGTAGCGCTATACTATGTGCACGGGCTCGGCTTCGGGCTCCGGCGCCGACTCAAACGGGTGGAATAAAGCGCGCGGTGTGGTGCTTAAAGCTCTAGTGTTGATCGGCGGCGCGTTATTGCTAAAGCGTGTCACCAAGTCTACCACGCGCTGGGACCATACTCGCATCGTCGCCGACTCTCTCGCCGGGGAGAAGGTAGATTTCTTGATATTCTTTTTAATCGATTGAGTTATCTTCTTTTTATAATTTGTTAAATTGGTTAGTTTTCGAGGGAACAAGCATCGAGAGACCCGGACAACTACTTCAATATAAGGTAATGCTTATTTTCAACCTCGAAATTTCACTCTAGGAGCGGTTTAGATCTTCATTCGTGAGATGGAGTTTGATCAATTGATATATCCTTTATTATTTTGTTTGTGCTGATAAATTTGTGACAGGAAAGAAATGGATGATACTTGATTTTTCCTTGCCGTTTTGCGGAATTGGTGAATACTATCGTTGAAGCTTGAAAATTTCAACTATATCGCCCGAGAATTTTGAGGCGCAGAATTGCAATTTATGAAAAACCAACTGAAAGTTGGATATATGTTTTCTGGTTTAGAATGTTAGGTTGCCATTTAGTCCTTCCAAGTGGTCTTTTAAAGTTTCTTATTCACAATTCTTTTAAAATGGCTTTTGTTAGTGTAAAATTTAATTGAAAGAACTTTCTTTTTTCATTGAAGATATTAAATTTCTTTTACTTTATATGTTTTTTTGCAGATGGCTTTCATGCCCAGCTGCAGAAATGGTGGATGGTTCAAAGGTTTTATATTTTGAGCAAGTGAGAATATGTGAAGTCATCTCCAAGAAGCTTTGATTTTTGCTTGGATTCATTTTTCATTTGCATGATGATTGGGCTTTTAATTCATTTTTCTTTGATTAGGCGTTCTGGAGAACTCCTCACAAACCTTTTCGGCAGGTATCTCGCATTGTGCCTCATTGTTCATGCTGTTCCTGATCCTTTCTATCTTCAGTTCTTCGTGGTTCTGTAATAAGAAATGTCGTTACGATATTTTCTTGCATCTTTTGAAGAGTTGATGTTATAATTTCTAGGATGCTTATATTCCAAAGTCTATTACTTTCTTTCATTTTAAATATGTATTGTCTGGATGCAGAGATTTTTCATGGTTAAACCTTGTTCGAAGGAGATGAAATGTGATGTTGAGGTCAGCTTCAAGTTTCTATTTTACTTAATCTCGCTGCTGTTACCTTTTAAATTATATGTAGCTTTACCTGTGTTCATCTATAGTAACTCTCAAATATTCCATACATGTGGTGCAGCATTCAAATTCAAATAAAAATCAATAATTTTTTCCATCATATATTTGCTTCATGCAGAATTTCTATATATTGAAAAGGGTGCTTTGAATTGATCTTTTGCTTGAGTATAGTGTTTGGACAACGAAATATTGCTGAAAAAAAATGATTCTCTCTTAACAATTTTTACAGTCTCTCCATTCAGCATTTTTATGGTCAGGAAACAATTGTTAACGATCCAAATGAAGGGTGTCTCTTTGATTTATCATGCATTATCAAACTCTGTGAAATAATGCTTTGACCTTGTTACATACATAATTTGACCTGTAGGCATACTTCTGTGAATTCTCGTCCATCAATGATGTTTATTTTCATATTTCTTTCTGTAAAATAATACTCCCTGATTATACAGACAACCTTTACTTTTTTGTTTGTCCCAAATATATACACGTTTAGTAATATTTTTTCCAATTATTTTATTAATATTTCCTTGTTAACTAACTCTTAAAAAATGTGCAACATGCATTAATCGGGAATAAAAAAAAAGGAAATATGTACATATGTTGCTTTTCCAATTAATTTTCTTAAAATGTGTGAAAAAATTGGTTTATATAATCGGGACGGATGGAGTATTTATCTCTAATATTCTACACCCTCAAATTATGGTTAAATAAACCACAGTTAACTTTTTGGGTTTTGTATGTTATGATGTGCAATTACTTACCTTTTATTTTCTGGTCCCAGTTTCTTTCTGTACAGTCTTTAATAGTTAAAGTTGAGCAGTGGAATGTTAGGAACTTTCAAAAGTCAATTTTTTTGTTTTCTTTCTTCACTCGCTGAAGCCAAGTTGTAATATTTTGAGATTGACACCCCTGCTCAATGAACAGCTAAGTACACATGCAATCAGGGATGCAGAAGAGTACAGGAACTTTTGTGATCGATCAAATGAACAGCGGCCTCAACCTGATGAAGTTATTGGGGTAAGCTTTCTTTTATATTTGAACGTGAAAATTAAAAAGTAGATGTAATTGATGCTATTTATGTTTTGCTTCCTCTTTTGTTTTAGCTCCAAGTACTTATCTGTTATCACTTGTGTGCTATTATTGTTTATTTGGACACCGTTTGTTTCGTAAATGAGATGAGCATAAAACTTAGGGATGGTGATATATATGGTTTATAGAATGATCATGAATCTAATCCTTTCTCAAAGTTGAGTCAAATGATGGAAGAAACAGAGATGTGTAATTAATCAATACCTCATCCTTCACACCAACTGGTGGCCCGGCAATCCTTCTTGTGGTGGTAGATATTCCTTTCTCGTTGCCTTCTCCTTTGGTTCTAAGGAGGGGATCTCCATTTACAATTGCTTTGAACTTAATCAGTAGTTGGTAAGATTGACTTTGCTGACAGAAAGTGCGAAGTAATTGTCTCAAATTGTTGAAAGTAAGCGCAGATATCAAAGAAACCGAAATGTTTAAATTCACAGTTGTAAAGTTTGTCATGCCGAATAGGGGGTGTGGCCAAGCAAACTGCCAAATGTATGGAACAGTTAGTTGTCAGGCTTACTGTGTGTTTTATTCTTTGAAATACATGGGGGAGACCTGTTTTTCAAAATAAAACGCACTCAGTAAAAAACACCTCAAACGGTTGTCTGATTCAAAATTTTAAAGGGCAGCGGCAGTGAGGGTATATCAAACGCAATTAGGTTTTGTGACAGAACACTTGTTAGATAAGGACCATTTTTGACTATTCCTTTTTACTGTAGGACATTGCTGAGCATTTGACCACCATTTATCTGAAACGTTGTGAACGGGGGAAACGTTGCTTATACGAAGGCTCTACTCCAGGTGACGGATTTCCTGATACATGGGTATGTCTATAATCTTTCTTTTGAATTGAAAAATCTGCATCAGGTTTTCATAACCGTATTAACCAAGGAATTAATAATTTCTAACTTACTGCAGAATGGTGCTTCATACTGTACCTCAGAACTCGCCGTGTTGAAAAACAATGAAATACACAAATGGGACAAAGGATACGATGAAGATGGGAACCAAGTTGGTTGACTCCATAAAACTTTGTTTGTTAAAGTCTTTCCATGCTATAGTAATTCAGAACATTCTTTTTCCCATGTTTTGCAGGTTTGGGGTGTCAAGGGTGGCCCATACGTGTTTAAACCTGCGACATCCTCGAGTTTCAGCGACCCTTTTGCCCCTTTAACTTTTCCTAAATTCTTGGAGAAAAAGATCGAAGGGTCATTTGTTCTACAAGACTGATGCCTGTTTCTATATGATTCTTAAATGAATTCTCTCGTGTAAATAACCTACTGTAAGTTTTGAAATGCCAGATTATTTTAGAATATTTAGTAGCTCCGCTCGTACTTGTCCTGTATGTTTTGTAAGGTAAATAGCTTGCTCTGTAAAACTCGAAAATGAAACAAACGCATTGAGTCCCATATATCACGAGCTTTTGATAAATTATACTTGGAACAAACCCACTTGATATTTAACACGACGCGAACAAATTGAAGGCCAATTAAAATTTAATTTAGCCCAAAATACAATCTGACTCGAGAAATTTTGAGATCAAATTCAACTATAAAATTACTTAACTCGGTTATAGTAGGATTTTTTTAACTGATTACGAACGTTTTTCTGCAACTCAATATCATGTCCCAATCATAGACAAACCATCTACAACGTCAAATGACATCAACAAATGGAGCTAACGAAAAGTAGTAATGAATTATTTTACAAGAGAACTGAAATATATTTCAAGATGCACAAAATCCCTGCTACAAAAACAAAAAAGGTTTTGAATTCGCGTGTAAAAGTCGGACCATTACCACAGTGATCATGTTACCAAGGTTTAAGATCAGTAAGTGGACCTGCTGTCCAGTTCAATATCTTTCCACCAGGTTTCAAGAAGACACCGTTCCCATGTGGCAACTTACGAGCAAGACCATTCAAGATTTGATGAAAAGCATCCCTGGCCTGAGCAGGTTGTGGGAATAGCATCGCCTGTTTCATGGAAGGGTTGGCTAGTAATCTCTGCTTCCTCAGTATTTCATCAATCGGAATCATGGTAAGAATTGTATCCAACTTAGGAACGTCATTTTCTGCAACAAACACCCCGATTTCTTCCCATGGAATAGCATCGGCAAATGGCAACACTATGTCATCAGCTATAATGACTGGGATGCAACCGAATATAACTGCTTCGACTAATCTGGGGCTCCATGGTGCCCACCCAAGTGGGCATAGACAAAAGATAGCCCTCTGCATATCCTCGTAGTAGGTGGTCGGGTGCTCTGTTGAGATGTCAAACAAAGGATTGTCCTTGAAGTTTTCCCACACTGATGCTCGGGCTCCTCTGCAAAGTTAGTAGCATATGTTACAACAAATTCAAGATTCCAGATGGGAATATCGACTTACAAGCACAATTGTGAAATTTATAGATGAATGTTCAACAACTAAAGTTATGAATTCGCCTAAGAAAAGGTACAGGGTATATCGCTCAATCCTCGAAGACATCCTCAAATAATGAATGACCCTGTTTGAAGGTGAGAGCAGGAGCAGCTATTTTCAGACGGTAGATATGTTGAATATTCAGTTATTTTTAGACAATGGGTTCACCTATTTAGGTTCATCTTATTTTAAGAAATACACATTGTTACTGAATAAAGATTGAGAGTACCTTGCATAATAACCCCCTTCAGGATCATTCCCAACATCATAGAACAAACCTCGGAAGTAAACAAAAATCGACCGAGGTGTACTAGGAGGAATTAAGTGGGCTTGCATTTTCTGTGGAGGAGCATATGGAGGAATTGTGATAGATCCATCCTTTAAGCAGACATGGTTTCGTTGTCCAAAGGTTTGAACCAAGGTAGCCCGTTGGAGCAGTGAAAGAATCCCCCTTTCAATAGCTTTCTCTTCCTGTAACAGAATGATACATACACTTAACAACAAATTATTCAGTTACGTAACAAAATTATTTCCAATATTCAAATAATATGTTCAAGAAATTTAAGCTAACACTGTGATAAATACTATTTCAACTCGTTAACTTAACATACTTTATGAAATATATATTATGTAATTTGTTTATGTGATGCTTATTAGCGTTTTGACATACAAATGCATTGGAGGATTTTCTGTCAGTAATAGCAAGATTTTGTTGACTTTTACACAATTTCTTCAGTAATAGCCTAGTAACTGATGCCCCAATGCTGAATTTGTAAGGGTAGAACATAGACATGCATCGATCGAATTTCTTACTTGATAGTGAAAGCATGGACCAAAATCATGAGGCACAATGAAAAAGTGGTCTGCACCTTCAGTCCGGTTCCAATAAGGCCAGTTTGAAGCAATAAGCTGTATCGCACTCCTCATCATACGAGGTGATTTGAAAGGTAAAGGGAGACCATTTGGTGTGAGGTCACAAGTAGTATACACAGGGGTGTAAAACCAATCAGCCTCTTCAGGATTAAGAGTTCGAACAGGGCTTGATAAAAGAAAACGGTGCATGTAAATCTCGGCAGCAAACATATGATTGAGACATCTTGGATCCTTCTGCAGAATTTTTTTGTTGTATTTGCTGGGGAGCTCGTAAATGAAAACTTTTAACCTTCCAACCGGGTCATCTTCCAACACATCACCGGCACTTCCTGAATGCAGTTGATAGATATATAAGCTTGTTTACAATTTAAGTTAATAAAATCTCAAAAGACGTTGAAGCTTTTCAACTGAGGTAGTAGATATATGTTCACATTTTGAAAAAACCAGAGAAACAATTACCCAGCCAGGTGTTATTGCAACTAAAAGTTCGATCTATCAATCCATGCAGTATTAGTTGTTCTTTCTACTGGGCATAGCCTAAGAATTTGAACAAATTGAAGAGCTAGCAACAAAGAATAAAATGCGAGAAATGGGGAATGCACTCCTTTTGTTTGTAGAACCGTAAATGTCGCTAGAAAATACTTAAACCCACTAAACAAATCAATTTTTTAAAAACATTTAAAAAAACCGTTATATGTGCATTTTCTATGAACTCCCTAAGTAGTCTAAAACAGACTCCGTAAAAAAAATACCCAAAAGACATGCTTCGTGAATCATAGGCTTTAACAACAGCCTGCACAAAAACAAAACTCTTTGAGTTTAAAAACACCAGATGACACCATACAGTGACATAGACTTCTCAACTGAGTAATCGCTACGTCCCTAATACAAACCCTCATGATTAAGCATTCCATCAGAACCCCACCAAAAAAGATAGAAACACTAGATTAATTTGATCTACAAAAAACTAAAAGCAGGTCCAAACCGGAACCTCTGACACATCAGAAAATCATGGGTAAGGTATGTTACCTTGGAAAATGAGTTAACCTGATAGTAGCTAATCAGAGTGTGGTGTGTTCGGTGAACTCTGGTATTGTGATTTCAGGAAAGAGCTCTGTGCAAAGTGGTGAGTGTCTGTTGAGCATACTGGCACATAAATTTCAAGAAGGTTTGCTGTTACAGTAATTTCAGGAGAGTAGTCTGTGAGGAATTGTGCCTCTTTGAGCATACTAGACGCACATATTTCAAGAAATTTGTTTATGGTTAAGGTGCAAGAACAGGATGACTTGGAGGAGTCAAAAACAAAGTCGTGAATGATTTGATACTGCAACGAGAAATTACAGTTTGAACCAAGTTTCAATTTTTTCAACGAAAGACATAAATCTACTTGGAGTTCATGTAACCATATGGCTGCTAACAAACACAAATAGAATCAAAGGCTGCAAAAACCGTATTCCTGCAAGTCACATTGATCACATATACAATTATTTCTTCCCCCTTGCACAATTCATCAACACTCCTCACGGCAGTTCAAAGAGCAAAGCCAAAAATAACGATGAAAAACCCCCACTTATGTTGCCGCACCAGCACAAAGTCACAACCTTTTGCAACCCGCATTCCCAAAAGGAAAAGAAAAACGAAAATTTGGATTTCGATCAAGCAAAACCACACTTTCCCAAATCAAAAGCAGTTAAACAAAAATGAAACCAAAAACAAACCACGAGATGCTAATCCAACTTAACTGATAATGAAACGAAATATCAATCAAGTTAAATGAACAAAAGAAATGGAAAAGGGCCCACACATGAACAGACGAAAACATGATTCTTACCAGAGATTCTCTCAGTTTGTTGAGTCCTTTGGAACTTGAAAGCTCCGATCCTCCAACAGAAACACAAAACCAAAATCACAGCAAAAACCCGTCTCTCATCCTTCATTTTTCACACTTCTCCACCACTCTACCTCAAGTGTCGACCAAAAGTAGACAATAAATCAAGGAAATCCCAATGCTGTATCACATGAACATCAGCCCCACGAACAATTATGGCAAAAAAAAACGTTAACTTGATATTAATGCTAATGGTTGGAGCGAGAGAACTTCGATGGTTGGAATGTCGCCACGAATGGTAGTTGCGGGTAAAGCCCTTTCTTGCAAGCTGGGATTTTTGGCAATGCATCAACCCAAAAAAGAAATGATATTAAAAAAATAAATTGCAGGTATGTGATTTGCTTGTAGAAGCAGGTAAGCTCGGCGGAGGAGGGGATGTTTGGTCTGGATTGGTAAGTGATTGTCAAGTCAAGTTGCTTTCCTAAATAATATATAATCACGAATTATATATTATTCCTCTGCTTAATACTCAAGTATAATCTTACAGGGTGATATAATAAAAATACTTGCAATAAGTAATTGAACAAATTAATTTTTTTTTTGTGGGGAAGAAAAGAAAGAAATATTAAAATATAGCAAGAGAGGAATTGTGGTTTTATCTTAACAAATTGTACCCCTCTAACCACTTATTGTACTGTAATAATTAACAGAATCATGCTTAATCATTTATTGAGTGAATATTGGCATTGACTATAATGTTCCTTGATATATACTAGTTGGGGACAAATATGATGCATGAATGTAGAAAACTGTATGTTTTCTTAAATTATTTTTTAATTGTACTCCTTTTTTAGAAAAAATCGTTTCCTTTTCAATAATAATATAAGTATTTTCTAATCTAATTTTTATGGTTACTTCCTGATTACATTTAACTATTTTCTAAGCTAACTACTTCCACAGGTTCTTAATTTGTGTAGCGTGTGAGAGTGTGTATGTATATAAAAAATTGAGTAAAGTGAAAAAGAAAGATTTTCTCAATTAAATAATAAAAAGAAGAATGATTTCTCACTTAAATAATTTAACCATTACTTTACAACATTGTTATCTTTTCAATAAATGTGTCACCGGTTTTTTCTTTGACAAAAAAAATTAAGATTTGAGAATCTCTTACAAGAGAAACATGAGATTTTTAAAATTTACACAGTTATTATCTATATATATGGAGAAACCCACGTGGTGGTGAGTACATACTCATTTAACTCATGGAAGATTATGTCGTTTCAAATTCTTCTATAACTATAAATAATAAAACACCAAGTCAAGAAGGTGATTGGCATTAAATCGTAGGGAATACCTTTCCATTTACAAGATTTGATGGTGCGTCGATCTCAAATGAAGTTGTGAAGGTCGGGACTCACTGTCAAGTTTGTGCTGTTGTTTTGTTCTTTCTTTACTTTTCTTCTTTTTTTTTTTTTTGGTGTTGCTTAGATTTAAAACGTGACTTCAATTGGTATAAGTTTAGGGTGATAGCCATTTATAGTTTCAATTCATATAATTTAATTTATACAATTTATTGAGCAACATGCAACATAAAATAGAAAGCAAGTAAAATCATCTTCATTTTGATAAAACATGCTTTGATCTGTTAACGAGTTTCTAGGGGTCTCCCATGCAGACTAGAAAGACATCTCTCTTGGAAAGTGGATGCAGGATCAAAATATGCTTGTCAACGATCTCTTGCCTGGTGGTAAAGAATGGGGTCTAAAGTAATAGATCTTGAGCTCAATTCGCACCGATTAACATTTCTTATAAACAAAATAATAACATACCAAGTCATCCGAAGCAAACTTGGATTTTGTGGCATTCCCCAACCCTTGAGAGAATAGTGTTACACCCAGAATTGTAGATCCACTGGACCGTGGCCCATTGGGCCACGAGAGTAAACCACCTATAACAGTAGTCTATGCTAGAAGGGGAAAAAAAGGCGGGAGCGGTAAACACGTGAAGAAGGGGGAGAGATGAGTATAAGAGAGTCTGTTAGTTAGTTAGGGGGACATGCAGAATTTCACACACACTTGCACTAGCAATATTGTAGCTAGGGGTGAACGGAGCACATACTCTCCGGGCTGTTACTGTCGATAGGAATACTTACCTGTAATTAACGTCTCCTGAAATAAAATTCGTATCAACTGGTCCGACCTGCCGGATTCGAAGGGGAAGAAAACAGATGACGACCACACGTTCGGAAGCTAAAGTAGATGCTCTGGAGCGAATTGTGCTTTCCTCACAGGAGAACTTCAGCAAAATGCAGGAAGAGATGAACGGGATGAGGAAAAGCATCGGTGATCTGTCGGAGTTGAAGACGCTGGTAGAACGGTTGCTACGTAACAAGGAGAAGGAACCTTCAGAACGAGAGGGAAATCACTCACCTGAGGAATGGGAAGAAACTACCAGATTTCACAGAGGCGAAGGCATGGAGGATTTGCGCTGGGCGATGCGGAAATTTGAAATCCCTTCGTTCAACGGGGCAGATCCTATAGCCTGGCTTGGCAAGGCAGAGCAGTACTTCGAGATTCACGGTACGCCTACTTATCACCGATTGAAAATTGCTCATATATGTATGGAAGGCCCTGCAGTACATTGGTTTCAATGGGCCCGTACCCGGAATCCGAACTGGAATTGGGAACGCTTCGCTGAAGAATTGATTAATCGGTACAGCGGAAGGCAAGCTGCTAACCCATTCGAAATGTTGGCTTCGCTGAAGCAGGAGGAAAGATCAGTGGAGGAATATATTGAATCCTTTGAGATGCTGTTGGCGCAGGTGGGAGATTTGCCAGAATTACAGTGTTTAGGCTATTTCCTCAGTGGTTTGAGAGAAGATCTACGCTTGCGACTGCGGACGCATAGTCCCCGAACTATCACGCGTGCCATGGATTTAGCACGTAGTGTGGAGGAGGAGCTGTCTGGTTCACCAGCGCGACACGCATTTGCGTACAGTCGGTGGGAGGGAAGACAACGCTTAACAGATGCTCCGGTGGGCCGGGGGCCCGTTGGGGATAGATATCGGATGGGCCGAGATGTTGTAAACGAAAGAATGGGCCATAAACATAACCCAATACAGACGCCGATGAATCGTCAAGAAGAGAGTAATCATACTGTTCCCAGGCCTACTTCCCGACCGATTGCGTCCAATAATTTCAACGGCAACAACAGACTGAGCAATGGTCGTTTCAGAGAAGGGAAGATTTACTCGCATCAAGAGTATCTAAGCAGAAAGGAGAAGGGCCTTTGTTATCGCTGTGGGGAGCCATACCACCCACTTCACAAGTGCGCAAACAAATCTCTGCGGGTGGCGTTCTTGATCGAGGAGGACGAGGAGGAACCAGAAGAAACTTTTGAACAAGACGTTGGTGACCAAGGCGGCAACGGCGACCCAGTTTCCCATGAATGCAATACATTAGAGCTGCCGTTGTTCTCAATTGGAGGAATTTCTCAGCCACAGACAATGAAGCTTCTGGGTAGGCTATCGGGGAAAGAAATTGTGGTCATGGTGGACAGTGGCGCTAGCCACAATTTTGTTTCGCGAGAACTGGTGGAGTATCTGGGAATCATGGTAGACAGTACCGTTAAATTTGGAGTTTGTCTAGGCGACGGGGGAAGAGTAGCATGCCAGGGGATTTGCAGGCAACTCAGCGTCGATCTGCAGGAATGCGTTATAAAAATTGATAGCTACGTTTTTGAGCTCGGTGGAGTAGATCTGATTCTAGGTGTTGATTGGCTGCGCACACTGGGGGAGGTAGTAGTGAATTGGGAAGCCATGCGAATGAGCTTCATATTGGACAAGACAGCCATTACGTTAACAGGGGATCCTCGTTTGAGCAGGTCTTTTGTCTCCATGCGTTCCATGCTAAAGTTGACAGAGGTAGAATTCTGTGGGTTACTTTGGGTTATGACAGCAGCAGACACACCTACGACCAAGGGCCGATTATCACTAGAAATACAGGGGCTGTTACAAAGGCATGCAGAGTTATTCAAGGAACCAACAGGGCTTCCTCCTACTCGCAAACAAGATCACAATATCATCTTGAAGGAGGGCAGTGGACCAGTTCAGGTGCGGCCTTATAGATATGCGCACCACCAGAAGGATGAAATAGAGAGGATGGTTTATGAGATGTTACAAACGGGCGTGATCCAACCAAGCTGTAGCCCGTTTTCCAGCCCTGTTATTCTAGTTAAAAAAAAGGATGGGAGTTGGAGGTTTTGTGTTGATTATAGGGCCTTAAACGAAATCACCGTGGCGGACAAATTTCCATTGCCCGTGATCGATGAACTACTTGATGAACTACACGGGGCGAAGTGGTTTTCCAAACTAGACATGAAGTCTGGCTACCATCAAATACGGGTAAAGGACGAAGACGTTCATAAAACTGCTTTCCGTACACATGAAGGGCATTACGAATTTCTGGTCATGCCTTTCGGTTTGAAGAACGCTCCTGCTACCTTCCAAGCCACCATGAACTCTGTCCTTAAACCATATTTACGACGATTTGTGCTAGTATTCTTGGATGACATATTGATATTTAGCAGAACTGGAGCAGAACACATGGTTCATTTGCAGGAAGTGCTGGCCACTCTGGAGGAAAACAGCTTGCTATTGAATAGGAAGAAATGTGAATTTGGGCTGCAACAAATAGAGTACTTGGGACACATATTGTCGGGGGAAGGGGTTGCGGTAGATTCCAAAAAGATAGAGGCTGTTCAAAACTGGCCAACACCAGCGACCTTGAAAGGACTCCGGGGATTTCTGGGTCTCACAGGTTATTACAGAAAGTTTGTAAAGGAATATGGAAAGATAGCTAGACCACTGACAGATTTGTTAAAGAAAGACAGTTTTGGATGGAATGATGAGGCTCAAGCTGCGTTTGAACAACTGAAAAGTGCGCTGATTTCAGCTCCGGTGCTGAGAATGCCGGATTTCAGTCAAGATTTCACCATCGATTGCGACGCGTCAGGCAGGGGAGTGGGGGCTGTGCTTTCCCAAGAAGGTAGACCAGTGGCTTTCTTTAGCAAAGCGTTGGCCGACCGGGCCTTGTCCAAATCAACCTATGAAAAAGAGTTGATGGCGCTTGTGATGGCTGTCCAACATTGGCGTCACTATCTGCTAGGTAAAAGATTCACAGTGATGACAGATCATCGCTCCTTAACAAGCCTATTGAAGCAACGCATAGCTACCCCGGATCAACAACACTGGATTAGAAAACTGTTGGGATATGAGTTTGACATTCACTATAAGGCAGGCACATTGAATGGTGCTGCTGATGCTCTTTCCAGGCGGGAAGAAATTCTGGAGTTGAAAGGAATTTCCTTACCAGAATGGATGGATCACAGAAAACTCAAGGATGCAGTACAGCAGGACAGCCAACTGAGACTTATTGTGCAGGCCCTGCTACAAGGGACACAACAGACAGGCCCCTATACTCTAACCAACGGTGTACTATTACACAAAGGCAGAATTGTGGTTCCCAGAAAATCAGAATGGCCGAGTACTCTAATGCAGGAGGCCCATTGTACACCAGTAGGGGGCCACTCAGGAGCATTAAGGACATACAAGCGAATAGCCAGTTCATTTTTCTGGAAGGGAATGAAGGTTGATATCTCCAAGTTCGTGGCAGAATGTAACACTTGCCAAAAACAGAAATATGAGGCGACTAAACCAGCCGGTTTGCTACAACCATTGCCGATACCGGAGGCTGTTTGGGAAGATATAGCCATGGATTTCATTGTTGGGCTTCCTAAATCAAGAGGGTTTGAGGTCATAATGGTGGTGGTGGATAGGCTGTCCAAGTATGCACATTTCATACTACTCAAACATCCTTTCACCGCAAGGGGTGTAGCAGAGACATTCAGCAGGGAGATTACTCGGTTACATGGGACACCAAAATCTATAGTCAGTGATCGTGACCCGGTGTTTATGAGTCACTTTTGGACAGAGTATTTCAGGCTACAAGGGACACTACTACGGATGAGTTCCTCGTACCACCCAGAAACAGATGGGCAAACGGAGGTCCTAAACCGCTGTTTAGAGCAATATCTACGCTGCTTCTCCTGCGAACAGCCTCGTACCTGGGCAATTTGGATTCACTGGGCAGAATTCTGGTATAATACAGCTTTTCATACTGCTACAGGGAGGACACCATTTGAAATTGTTTATGGAAGGAGAGCACCTTCGATTATATCTTTTTGGCCTCAAGAAACGTCGGTGGCAGCTGTGGCACAGGATTTGGCAGACCGGGATGAATTACTGAGGCAAGTGAAATACAATTTACACAAGGCGCAACAGAAAATGGTGAAGCAGGCCAACAAACATAGGCGGGATGTCACTTATGAAGTGGGGGATCGGGTATATTTAAAGTTGCGCCCACATAGACAACAATCGGTTTGTAAAAGGATTTATCAAAAGCTGGCTCCGCGTTTTTATGGCCCTTTCGAAGTATTGCAGAAGATTGGGACAGTGGCTTATAAGATCAAACTTCCTGCTGGTTCCAAGATTCATCCTGTTTTTCATGTGTCATGTCTTAAACAAGCGGTGGGTAGTGCAAATGCCACACAATACCTACCTAAAGGGCTGGAGGCAGACCTCTGTGCAGAGTTTATTCCAGAATGTATTGTGGCTACACGCTTGAAACAAGTCAGGGGAGAATCCAGGCAGCAAGTGTTGGTTCATTGGAAAAACAGAACTCAGGAGGAAGACACATGGGAAGATATGGCAGATTTCAAGTCCCAATTTCCTAGTTTCAGCCTTGAGGACAAGGCTGATGCTGAAGACGGGGGTATTGTTACACCCAGAATTGTAGATCCACTGGACCGTGGCCCATTGGGCCACGAGAGTAAACCACCTATAACAGTAGTCTATGCTAGAAGGGGAAAAAAAGGCGGGAGCGGTAAACACGTGAAGAAGGGGGAGAGATGAGTATAAGAGAGTCTGTTAGTTAGTTAGGGGGACATGCAGAATTTCACACACACTTGCACTAGCAATATTGTAGCTAGGGGTGAACGGAGCACATACTCTCCGGGCTGTTACTGTCGATAGGAATACTTACCTGTAATTAACGTCTCCTGAAATAAAATTCGTATCAAATAGTATATGCAAAACCAAGTTAAGCTACCAATAATCTCGACAGGTACAACAACCCTTTTCAAAGCAATGAAAGCGCATCCTATCCCTTACTGTTATAACCCTGTTCAACACCTTCGACACGATTTTCATCCAAGAATGGCAGTCAGCACAAGTCCGCAAGTTTTTAGAAATCAAAATTTCAGTTCCTGGACTCGATTTTAGGATCCCATAAGCCAATGTCAGCTTCTCACTGTGATAGTTCAAGCTTTCCTCCTTTTCTTCCTCGGATATATCCATGAAAACTGAGTCTTGTTCACATACATAACCTTCCATTCTTGCACGACAGATCAACGCATTCAATACTCTATAGATCGTCTCAGTTTCAGGGTGTGACCTATCACCAGCCTTGAAGTAGTGAATGGAACCGTGCGATTCGACCCAACTTCTTCCTTTACACTTGCGGACTCCCTTCTTATTCATGAAATGCCTCACAGTTTCTGCATTGTCCCATTTATTTACAGAACAGTAGATATTTGACAGTAAGACGTAATCTCCACTTCCAAGATTCTTTATTCTTCCAACTGCAATCTCACCCAACTCGTGATTTTTGGATGTTTTACAAGCACTGAGCAGGGCTCTCCATGTGACAACATCAGGTTCCATCGGCATTTTCTGAATTAATGCATAAGCTTCTTCTACCATTCCTGCTCTCCCAAAAAGATCAACCATTGCTCCATAGTGCTCAAGTTGTGGCTGAATTGAAAAATTCTTTTGCATTATGTTAAAATAATAGCGACCCTGGTCTACAAATCCGCAGTGACTACATGCTGTCAGAATACCTATAAAGGTTAAAGGATCAGGAGAAATTTTTTTCATTTGCATGTTTGAGAACACTGATATTGCCTCAGAAACAAGGCCATGCATGGCTAAACTGTTAATCATAGCATTCCATACAGAAACATGATTTCTGACAGCAGTACCAAAAATAGATCTAGCTATCTCAATTCTTCCACATCTTGAGTACATATCTATGAGTGCAGAAGACAAAATGTAATTTAGTTGAATTTTTTTCTTCATCATCAACTCATGAACCCACTGTCCATGATTAAGAGCTCCAAGCCTTGAGCAAGCAGTGATAGCAGATGCAAACGTATATCCGTCCGGTTCAGTACCTGCTTTTAACATCTCTTTGAATAGGCCAATTGCCTCAAGAAAGTATCCATTTTTTACACAACCTCCAATTGTCGAGTTCCATGTGACCACATCTCGGGCAGACGATGCCAAAAATATTTTCTTGGCAACATCAAATTCCCCAACCTTCATGAATCTATCGATGACCAAATTGGAATAGACCACATCAAAATTAAGGCAGAAAAATTCATCTAGTAGCTATCTAGCAAGATTGAGTTGTTACCCATGTTTAATGATTTTTCTGTGTACCGAATTCGCTGTTCTGAAACTTGGGGGGAGCTTGCACCTTTCAAGAATATGAAAAAGTGTTCGATCATCTAAAGAAATCAAAAAAATGGGAGAATCGGTTATAGAGCTGAGGAAAGACACTACGCATCTTATATCTAAATATGTAACCTAATTCACGCTGGAAACAACAGAAAATTTAAAGTTAATTGATTTGACATAATAGTATTGCAATCCTCAAACCACCACATGTAAATGCTCATTAATCAAACAACCAAATAACTTCTTACAGCAGGCAAAACTTACATTAGGATAAAAAAAAAACGAATTACACAGCACTACACTCATCAAAGCCAGAACAACAATCCCCGCAAGAAGAACATATCAAACTCAAAGAAAGTTAAAGCTTACCGTCCAAAAACTTCAATTCGCAAAACTAACTCCCTTCAGTGAAACATAGATATTGAGAATAACACAAGAGTACACTCTAAAAAAGTGTCATACACAAGCGGAAAAAGAAACAAAAGCAAAAACCAAACAAGCAAAATCAGGTCAAATGGAAAACAAAGCACCTGTCACTGAATGAAGGGTTCCAGCAGGAGAAATGATTGAGTAAGGTTGTGGAATGAAAGTAGAATTGTTTAATGATCCAAGAATTTGTGTTCTTGATGAAAATAGACTCCTTTGCAGAACCTTCATCTATTTCTCAAGTATAATTCACTAAAACCCATTTCGTCATTCAAAACATCCTAAACTTAAAAATTTTAGTCTACTCAGGAGCCGGTACTTGTAACTCGGTTCTCCTTTTAAAAGCAAACGGACCGGGTTTCCTCAATCCGGTTCTGCTCTAAAAACTGTCACGTTACTTCTTTCGGATACTATGTTTAAATTTTTTTTCCTCTCCCTTGATTATGCCTTAATGTATAGGTTTATGTTCTATTCGCTTATAGTTATACTGGAGTGTCATCGAAATACCAAAAAATTTGATATCATGAATGAAATATTACGTGATGTTAAAAAAAAAAAAATCAATGTTGTTATCATGTACCACTAACGCTGATAATGGACGGGACGGACCGATTTTAAGAATTCTAAAAATAATCAAATTCACCCCAAATGTTGGTATTTTTTCCACGAGCCTCAAAACCACAAGGAAAATTCCGATCTCTATGCACCACGTAACAATATATGAACAAATCGAACTTAATATTTCAATATTTTAGTATTACATACAAAATATATCTTATATGAACAAATCAAATTTTATCTTAATATTTTAATATTTTTTAGTGTTACATAGGTATATTTAAAATATATATAAGATAAATATAAACTAATCACAGAATCATAGGAGTAAACATAATTTTGACAATTTTCTTTACAAGTCAAATTCAAAGAAGGCTGATTTATTCTTCAAAATGTTAATATTAATATTTAAAAAGCAGCACCTTTTGTTTTGAAATGTAAACCAAAAAAATAATAGAAAGTCCATTATATCCTTACATTATTCGATCACCATCTTCACCCTTATCGGAGGTTGCTGCCTTCATTCACCAGAATCACCACCGTCGACGCTACCTCCACCGCCTTGCCATGGTTCGCTTCTCTGTCTCTGTCTCGTTCTCCTTTCCTTTTAGTATGTTCGCCAGCTATTGATAGTCGGTAAACCTATTCTCTCGCACATATATTTATATGAATTGCGGGCATGGTTGAAACACAGAAAGAAAGAGCATTTTTTCCATTCGCCTTTGTGCAAAGCATTTTATGTGGGTCGGATTGGGTATAGCGTTTGGGGAATTGGGGATTGGATGAATTTCGTGACGGCCATATGTATTGGAAACCTATTTGAATGATTGTTGTTGTGTTTGGTTCATTTCGTCGTAGTACTGTATTATTGTTCAAATAGCCTTCTGCAGGCTGAAAAGAAGGCATTTTCGTTCATGTATTTATCATGGACTCTGTATTCATCTACTGAATTAAACCCATATATAAGGGTTTCAGGCGCTGAACTACACATTAATTTCGATTATTATTTGGGAAATATTCTAATGAAGTATACACTCACACGGAAGACAGGCGCAAAAATTACTTCTGAAATTCAAAGCAGTTTTAAAGAGATTTAATTGATTGAAACCTAACGATCAGATATGTATTTTATCTGTTTGGATGGTTTGTTCTATAGCTCTTCATGGAATTTGAGGAGGTCAATTTTTGAAAGATCAAGAGAGTGCCATGTAATCTGCCAAGTTTTGATTTCTATCTTTGATCCACTTTCTTTAGCTTTTAATCTTCTGTCACAAACTCTATTATTTCCTAGAGAAGGTATTTAAGAGTCAGTAGTACTTCTGGAAAGAACCGTGGATGTCATGTGCTTTCATTTATTAGCATGCCAATCCTCAAGTGCTCATATGCTGAGGATGAGGTATATCTTGCGAGTAATAAAGTCCTGGAATGCAACTTTTGGGATATGAATTCTTATCTTGGAACAATTGAAAGGCTGTTTTATATCTTTTGCTCCATTTCTGTTGTCTCGATGAGACTTATTTTTGTGTTACAAGCAGTTTATTGCTCAGGTAACATGGTAAAGATACAACTTGGAAAATGTGCCATACTATTAACTGTGGTATTGATACATATTCTCATGCATTTGATTATCTTGATAGTATTCAGGTCCTCTGCCAATTTTGATTGAGCTTCATGTAACTTATCTATTTTTGCACTGTAATAACTACCTTTTTCTTTGCGCAATTTTATGCTTAGTTTTATTTTGGATCTTGTTTTTATAGGGTTCATTCCTGAAATAGTGTAACTATCTGGTATTTAAACAAAAAATCATATGTGGACACCTGAGGTTATATTGAACCTTTTCTTTTAAGTCACGTTATATTGAACTTTAGACCAACTCCTTCACCAATTGAAATCAAGAGTAATTATTTGGGAGTTTGTGTTCAATTGCTAATCCATCATAATTGTCACTCATTCTTGTAGGCTGCGAGGATTCTCGCGAACTTGATTGTAATCGGCTCTGGAATAATGGCCAGAGCATTGGTGCAAGCATATCGTCAGGCACTTGCAAGTAAGTTTCTTTCGGGATTCTTACTGGAATTCTTGTGTAAGCTTATTGGGAACATCTTAGAAGCTTTCTACTGATTATATGATGTTATGAATGACAGCCTTTTTATCATGTAGTTAATTAGCAAGGGGTTTGTTTAGGGTCTCTTTCTTGTCGATTCAGGAGCTTTTAATCTGATTTCATTTTACTTTCGGTGCATTTAAGGCCTCGTTATAATAAATTTAAATTGCTTGTATGTATCTCTTGCTTTCATTGAATTTAGCTGGGACTAACTCTTGGATCATGATCATGCTGTGTGGTCAGTTCCCTTTTCACGATTAGCCTTTTTCAATGTTTCTCACACTTGTGCTATTTATTTTAGATGCCTCAAAGAATGGAGTTGCTCAAGAAGCTGTGGAGAACATCAAAAGGGCAAGTAAGACAATGACTGAAGCAGAGGCAAGGCAAATTTTAGGTGTCACTGAACAGACGACATGGGAAGAGGTTTTGAAGGTTTCGCCTCCCTATACAATCACTAGAAAAGTTGTGTGTATCTTTTTATATGTTCTTCAAATGATGGCAGCACCTCTTGTTTTCAGAGGTATGATAACCTGTTCGAACGGAACGCGAAGAATGGGAGTTTTTATCTCCAATCAAAGGTTCACAGAGCCAAAGAATGCCTGGAAACACTTCACCAAACAAAACCACCAGAAACAAATTGAATCGTTCACGCAGTCTTCCAGTGTGTTCTACATTTAAGGAGCTGCCCAGTAATTCTTGGCAGCTTTCCCTCTCATGCATCTTCAGTCTGCGGATTTCCTACAATTTTGATACAAAATGTTACTTTCCTGCCCCTTAAAATGTATTGATATTTTTCTGATGCTTCTGTATAATTTAAAGACCAGAATGTTTTAATATGATACTTGTAGTGCAATTTGTAGCCTTACCAAAATCTAAGTTTTGTAATGCCTTGCAATTTTGTAGCCACTCCTTCTTTCAGAGTATCGTCATGCGTGATCAAAAGAAACGAACCTATGATGCTCCAACCTAAATGAAGAATATTGAAATTTAAGTTTCACCCAGTACTTGAAACATTCTGGTCTTTAAAATGTTTATAACATTTTGGTTTTTATAATAGTGACGTGTTACAAATCAAAAGAAAAACATGTTTATAACATTTGGTTTTTATAATAGTGACGTGTTACAAATCAAAAGAAAAAACTTGGGATTAATTAAAAATTTTAACGATGGTAACATATGTCTCAAGTTTGATAATAGTATAAATAAATATCGTAATGTTACGTACATATGCAGCTCCATTTGGAGAGTCGGGAAATATATGCGAGAAAAACAATCGTAGGTTAACAAATTGTCAACTTCCTCTCAATTCTATTTCTTTTATTAGAAATTGGAAGGAGACATATACACAGGCTAATTGCAATAATCAGAAACACACTTCGGGTGAGCGAAAAATATTTCCTCAGAAATTGCGACTAATCCTGCACAAAATCTGTCAACAAATAAACTCTGTACAACATTGATATATAAACAACTTCAAAGTGTTTTCACCAGTAAGATGGAAAAGATCCCACCAGAAGATTAATGAAGATGATGGTGGTGCTCCAGCCACAGGCCACATAACTAGAAATGCTGTACTGAATATCTAAAGATCGTCACGTATTTGGAGTAATACCACGAGCTCGCATGTATTTCAAAAACTGGGTAGGCAATTCTGCCAAAAGAGATTGAGTCACCGAGATCTCTCCACCTGCATTTAAACATTAAAATCGGGGAATTAAACAATCTATTAGCGAAATTTTAAACTCAAACTTTAGGCAACAGTTGTACTGATCGAGCCCGACTCCAACACTAAAATTTAGAAGTAAATAATAATGGTAGAATTCAAATCTTTAAAATGTAGGTTAACCCATGCATATGACACTTGGTTGCTTTCTCGTGTAATCAGAAATTTCAGGGATATGGATTAATTGCCATGCCGATCCAAAAATCCCCACCAATTGCTTAGACTAAGAATCAATCCAGTGCCATTGGTTTTGATTCTAAATTTTTTTGGCCGAGGATCAGTCATCATTCCAGAAAGCACATTTTTTAGCTATACGGTCACCAAGAGTAATGTTCGGATATTATCCCAAATAGGCCAACGGTTTCTTTATCCAATATATATTTCATTCTTACCCTGTATATCTCGGAAAGGGACAAACTGAACGATATCACGTGATGCGACCCTTCCACTCGAACTTTCAAGTCTCTCCCCTTTGTCAGCATCTAATATCTGATAAAATATTCGCAAAATTATAGCATTGAAGTGGGGTGGATATTAAATATCTGCTGCAGGAAATGTTGGTGCGACCATTTTAAGAATGTGAGGAAGATAAGAAAAAACTACACCTCCATTTCCTTAAAATCTGCACCTCCAACCCCAACAATTAGTATGGACAGTGGCAGATCTGATGCCATAACGAGAGCATCCTTTGTTTCCTGAAGATCTGTTATAACCCCATCCTAAAGAGGTTCGGATGTGGAGAAAAGATTTAAAAAAGACAGGATCAAAACATATGAAATCAGATAAAAGAGACAATGACTTGACCTAATAATTGAATGGTTATTGCAGTTCAGTTATGAGTTGCAGCTTACAGATATATCAACAAGAACACAATTCAACAAAGAGAATCCTTATGCGAAACTTGAAAGCTGCAAATTTTACCGTGATGATCAACAAAATAAAATATTTTTTTTCACTATTGGCAACAGATTCACTCGCTATCTGTGCTGCCCTCGTAACTACATGTCCAAATAATGTAGGTCCAGCCAGTGAGACATTGAAAAGAGCACTTGTGTATGCCGTCATAATCCCATGGATTCCTTCAACCTGGGAGAAATGATAAGTAATGATGAAAAATTACCACTAGCGAGAGACAAGTTTTAAAAAGAAGATCACCTCACAATGATGACTGCTGCCATTTAAGTTGAAACAATGCGATACAGGACCATCAATTGGACGTGCTCCAAAACCCCAAGCAGGAAACTTTTTGTCCGAATCATAAAATTGTAATACTCCTCCAACCTCTGAAATTGCCTATATTTAGAGGAGTGATAGTTGTGTAAATTTCACATCCATATGCGTTAAATATCGCTTAGAAATACATCTCACTCTCTGATACGCATTTGGTCGTCCTGAAGGATCGATATAGTGCAATGAATCTGGTAATCGGGGATTGCCATTTGAAGCTGATAAACAAGTGAGCATTAGTGAAGAACCAATCAAAACTCTGATCAAATTGTATTCAAGGACATACATTCATCACTGAGAGATAGAAGCAAAAGACACCATATAGTTCAAGGCCAGAAAAGGGAAATCTTGATATATTATCATTCCTTACCATAGGCTTATAGTTTTCTATGTCACAAGAACGAGGCATCACAGTTTTTAGACAATCAAATGATTACAATATTATGCAGAGAATTTCATGTTGTTATCTATTCAGAATTCTGAACAACAAAAGGGAGAGAGATGCAGAGAATTTCATGTTGTTATCTATTCAGAATTCTGAACAACAAAAGGGAGAGAGACACGTAAATAATGTGGTTCAATCACCTAGACCTACATCCACAGTGCAAGGGACCATATGCCCAAATAAACTGCAAATCATAATTATCTATTACAAGCACTACCTCTTCATGTAAAATTCCAAAAATGAGAATAATTAATTGATGAAATCAATATAATCTAATCATGATCAAATCAGAAATTTATTTCTACATGGTGCACAATCTTGAACATGTTTCTACAGTTTTTCGGTGCTCATTTATGTAATAAGTAGTTGGATCATTTCCCCCTTATATAACATATTTCAGAATTTTGAAGCAGCCAAGGTCTTGTACTTTTCAATTTTTTATATCAGATGTGCATTATAATACGCTTGCTCTGCTCCAAAAATTCTCCTCAGATGATAAATACCACCAAGGGAGTATAATTGCAATGCATGAATGTATATTTCCAATGCACAAATTAAATGAGAAAAGTAAGCAAGGCACTAACATCCACTTCTGAAAATACTAAACAGATCTAGCCACATGAGATCGCCATAACAAAATCAAACACACATGTACGCAAGCATACCAGTGAAATCAATTGCAACCATGAAGTTCAGCTCAAAACCTCCAACCAAGTAGTCTAGGAATGTATGACGGATGTTTTCTGAATACTTGTCCACAAACAACTGACTCTTTATGACCTATAGACGAAAGACAAACACTAAGGAACAGTGACATTCTGGTTGGAAAATTTATTAAAGAAAGCTACATATTTTACCTTATTTTGGTGGTTTTGCCCAACAGACACTGAGATGAACAAATTCTCCCCTGTGTCAACAGAATGTAGCTTTTCTAACTCTGCCAGTGATTTTTGAACTTTCCTGGACATTAAGGATGTGGAGAATGCAAGTTCAGAAACTGTAAAATATTTGGTAAATAGAGAAGAATGGTCTCTTACCCAAGCAAATCATGTTTTCCATTGCTATTGTAGTTAAAACACTCAATAGTTAATGGGCTGTCCTGTAATAGTAAGAATATATTAACACACTGAAAACACCATTTAATCCCACAAAAAGAAAAAAAAAAGAAAAACAGAAAATGTGGCTTAAATAGGATGAGAAGACAAAATAACTTCCAATTTGGCATTCAGTTCTATTTCAACTATCCATGTTTAATTTGAACACACCAATGCCGGTTCATTATCTAGCTCGTTATAGGGTTTCATCATGAAATAAGTTTTTATTGGGTAACTTGAATGAAAACTCCTTAGTTTGTCAGACAACAATCAGTCAGAACAATGGAAAAGTTATTTAGCTCTCATCTAACATGGAAGTATGCCACCAAGTGAGAGGATAAGGTTTCCGTAGGTGCAATCTCTGATGCAACCTTTTAGGACTAGTTTCAGTACCTTACTTCCAACTTGTTGAATACTCAAGAAAATGGGTTTCCACTTTGGATTGTGGTCATTATACAAGACTTCAGTTTTGCAAATTGGAACAGCTACACCACTTTCTGTGATTTTCGATAACACCAGAAAAGGATCCTGTTAACACAACCAAAGCAAGAACCTTCATATCAGCTCCTTCACCTTCATATGCAAAACAACAAAAGTAAACATGTATGGAAGAACTTCAATACGCTTTTGGAGAACAAATCCTTAGATTCCAAGTCTGAGCATCTCAATTTCAACTCAGTTGTAGTCTTTGAAGCTACAATTTCTTCTGCATAGATTGTGAGCTGACCAAATCGTTGCTCATGAGTTGGACTACGAATTTCTTTCCATCTAAGATCTAAGGTCAACGTCTTGTTTGATTTTGTAACAATCTAAAAGAAGGAAGAAAAGACAGATCACTGAGGTGATGGAAATGACCAACTTGTGATAGTCATTTCTTGATAAAGAAGTTAATGAAACAGACTTGAATTCTGGCACCAGTCCAGTCAACTAACAAATTCAATATCAGAGAAGCTATGATGGAACTTATAAGCAATACTCGTCATTATCGAGGCATTCCTATCAGGGTAATATATCAAAAAGAACTAGACTCTGATAAGAACAAATATCCTCTAAAGCAGTTGTATTCTGAACTATAATGAAAAACAAGCAGGCTATTGAAAATGGAATCAGCAAAACAGAGAGACATTTTGCATACAGTCTGCGTTCTCAGAGAGGAATTGATCGTGCTTTATTTTTTTATTCCAGCTGCATTCTTTAATAAAGGCAACAACGCTAGAATGATTAACAATTATACCTGTGATAATGAACAACTAGCCTCACCGAGAAACTGCTGCTCATCCAGCTTAAGTGCCTATGCAAATCAAGAATATATCCATCCAAACATAAATATGAACTTTGCAGATAGGAGTGAAGATTAAACTAGCATAAATCATACCGCATCTACATATATAGAAGTATAGGGCAGGCTCACAAAATTGTAATATACTCTATATACAGCAAATACATGTAAGAGAGCAAAGATCCGCAACCAAGATTAAAAAATTTGAAAAACAGGAATTGGAAGAAAGAAGCTACTCAACAACAGCTTCAGATGTGTCACTGCAAGAACACGGTACATTCAATTAGGCTCAGCGTAAACCCCGTTATCAGATTTTACACAGTACCATTAACTAATGGAATAATAGAAACACAAAGAAGCAGGATCATTCCTGTGACAAATAAACGGCAAAACACATAAGCTCAGAAGGAGGGAGGGAGAGCCAAACCGAAAGTAATTTAAAACGGGAAGTTAGCAAAGTTGAGCAGATGTTTTAGCTACATGAATATAAAACAAGAATTTTGCCAAATTAAAAGAACCCAGCCGACCAAAACCACAAACCTGAAACATTCCCATACTGATTATTCAACAAATTCTCGGCATCTTAAAAAAAGATAGTGTAGCTATAAACATCATCCAAGAGAGTTATAATCTAAAATCTATCAGGGTAATGGTATAACTGTGTACAAATTAAAAAAATTTTAAAAGCACCATCTCTCCTTAATAAAATTCATACAGCAAAGACAATTGATATACCTTCACATCAACATTGTGAAACTGAGTATCAACATCATAGACTCGAAACCTGGAATCAATACAGTTTCTCTGTTTTTAAGCACCGGGAGACAAAAATATGGAAGTCTTTTATAATCTTTTATACACATGAAAACTCACACCAAGGTCTGCACAATCTCGAACTGATAAGTCACTATGTGCTTTTGAATCCACTTGGGATTCAATGAATTCAAAACTACTTCGGTGCGTCCAAGCTCTTGAAGCAAACCATCTATCCCTTTCAAATAAATAACCGCCATAGGATCACTCTGAAAATATACCATCATGTGAGTGGCAAGAACAAGTATACAACAGCCGCAACTTATGAGCAAAGGGAATCACCAGAATTAGCAGGAGTGCTTGATAAATACTAGAGACCAGGAAGTATATAAAAAAGTGCAAGGATAGATTTCACATGTGCCATGTAATTTACAGGCATATGAACAAAATGAGCTAATTAATTTAGTGCTGGCATACGAACAAAATGATTCGTGAAATTATGAATCCAACACAAAGGGATATGCTCAGAGGATGGTGACATGATAAGTAGATCGCAAACAACATAAAATAATTATCAAACTATCAATTGGTAGAGAATTCAACTTGGATACATCAACAAACCTTGGAGAGCACATCCAGATCACGCAGGTTTGTAGCAGAAAGAGATAGCTGCACGTCATGCAAAACAGTAAGAGTCCCAACCTCAGAGGATACATTAACACGAAACTCAATAGAAAGAAGATACTGTGTATGGTCATATCCATTTACTAAAGCCAGTAGATAACTGTAAGTGTGATGGAATAAACTGCCAAAAGTCATTGAAGCTGATGCCAAGTCAAAGAGAATTCACAGTGGACTACAGGATGACATACTTGACCCAACATCAACATTCTCGAAACACATACGACATTAGAAGTTCGCTTTTTGATAACTTGGCTTTTTGTAACTGATAATCATATCCAATGAATCTGTCTTTACAAAATTGGTTAGTTCATGAATCTGTCATTAAGAAATTCAACATCGAACACATGCAAGTATATTTATTCTCATCAGACTCCTTCATGAGAAGGCTGGCTACAGCTACAATCAACTAGTGCTGCTGGCAGAACAAGATTATTGAGGGAATGGAGCATAGACAATTCAGTCAATTAATTTACAGAAGAGAGTAACCATTGACATTGGCTACACATTATAGCAAAAATCAAGAGCCTCACTGTTCCATTTGTGAAAAACTTAAACTTCCATGTTAGATGTCACACGGCCTTTTACTTGCTCATGTAAAGGAGGTCACTCTCCACATGAGCCAGTGGTTTTTACATGGAGACACAAACTGATATGGGAATTATGACAAAGCAAAGAAGGCCATGAAATCCAGTCTAACTTGGACTAGCTAACTCGAGCGTTGACGGCTGAGCTGAATGAATATTAACTTTTGTTCCTGGAAACCATTTTTTTAGCTGAACAATAACCAAAAGGAAGGAAGAAATAAATGCTGCCGAATACTCATGAAAAAAAAGAAATCCAAATGATCCTCGCAAGTTTTCTGAAAATCAGGTAGGAACATACATGAACGAGGGATCATTGTGTATTCAAAATAGAAGAGGAAAGATTGTCAGATTTTGCTCCTTCCCTAAGAAGGTTACTTGATTGAACTCTGGGCCTGGTTTGGGGTCTCAACAATGTAGGCAAAAATCTATAGTCATCATCTGTGGTCAGACATGCATAAAAAGGCTATCCTTTTTCCTTGGATCATTCGGTGTGAAAATTATCTCAGTGATCTCACCGCACCCTTCCCGGGCAAGATACATATAAAGTTTCGACTTCAATAAGCGACACACTAGTGTTCAGACTACACCTCAAAAACTGCACATTTCACTGGTCTCATGTGCTCGAAGCCTAAAAAGCATAGCATTACAGAGACTAAAGCCATCATGCAACCTCACAACTCAATTAAAGCTAGCGCGTAAGATGAGCTAAGATCTTTAGTATCTGCGATCGTAAGAATATTATACTAATCGTAAGCATATTTGTACTACGAAACCCAAGAGTGAATACTAACGTGACATGACATCAATTAGTGAGTTCATATTTGTTTACCTGAATCCAAAGGAGGCGGCCTCGCAGGGGAAAAAGAAAAACCCCGTTTCTAACAATTGCGACTTCTCCATACCATAAACAACAGAAAACAACAAACTCCAATCCGATTTATGAACTCTAAACAATCCCATCCCACACATTTACTTTTCAGTTTGCATTCACTAAAATTCGGGGGGAAACACAAACGCACCTCGATCTGGGAGAAGAGGCCGTTGTAGCCACGAGACCTGAGGAAGGCATCAACGGCGTCGTTCGTAGGGTTGGCCGCCGAGCTGGTGCTTCCTCCGACCGCCGACCTACCGCCGGCGTCGTCGGAACAGCAATTCCCCATCGGCAAGACAAATAATATGCGAAATTGAGTAGGCACCGAGCTATAACGCGAGGGGAGAGACGATAAACAGATTTGAAGAGCCAAAAATATTAATATATTTATACACACATATATACACACAATTGATTTGATTTGTGTAACTGATCGAGTCAGGGTCCCATTTTGACTGCCCCAATCGCTGTCGATCTGTCACATACACGCACCACAGTTAACTTTTAAAACTTATTCTGAGGTAAAATTTCATTTCCCTATAATTTCGAGTATTTGTATGGGAAACATATGTGATTATCTTGTTTGTTTGTTTATTATTGTTTGGAATATTTATAATATTTATTTTAAAAAATTGTGAATCAGCTATGACAGAATTAAAAAAGAAACAAAAATAATTAAAGAGTATAATCACATGTTAATCCAATTCAAAGAAGAAATGGAGATTAATCCGCACTTACTGATATAGAGTATTTAGTAAAAAAATTTTAAAAAAAAAACCATGCAATTTTCAATTGCTAAATAAAAATCTATCTCAAATTCTGTAATTACTAATATATATAAACCGGGTATTAGAATGTCGAAGAATTAATTCGAAAATATTTTATGTTTTAGCTGAAATGTTCATGAGATATTGAAAGTGAGATGTTGAATCCAACTCTCCAATGTTCAGAGTCATAAGATTGTGGTCGACCACAACAGGTCAAGGGGTCAACCACTCAATTTAGAATGTAATGAATAAAAGAAAACCTCTATTCTTAGGCAATTATGACGTGCACGAAAGTTTTAGAACTAGGTTGCATGAATCTTGATATTTGAAACATGGAAAGAATATATGTAATTATTTTAAGAAAATATTTACCGTACATAAAAAAACCTGCAAATATGAAGGCATGATTCTAACCGCGCACTAAAAAGGAATGGAGTTTCCTTCCATACTATTGTCACAGAATCGTTTTGATATATATATAAGCTTTTTTTATTAAGTAAACATTATACGAGTGTCGAGTTTATACAAACGAACCACGCGTTTATCAGATGTCTGAACATGTTATCTGAGTAAGATTTAAGTTACAAATTGCTGTCATGTTTATAGTTATCTCGATTGGGTCATGTTAGTTTTGAGTCGTTTTCTTAATGCCATGATTAGAAATTTAAAACTTGTATGCGTTAGTTTTTAAAAAGATTACGTTTTTGTTTAACTAAATGTGTGATAATAGGGTAAACAGATGAAGAACTGTAAAGTCATCATGTTTCACTATTTGGGGTTAAATATCAATTTAAGATCGAATAAATTCATTTAAAAAAATCTACATAGGTAGTATATTTGTCGTCAACTCACTGACCCAATACTTCCGTCCGATGCAGGTTCGGATAATACCTAACCTGACTTTTTGGAGGAAAATATAACAAACCCGATGGGGTAGTTTGGTTGGATAGGGGATCGAGTATCATACCCAGAAGGATAGCTTCTTGGATCTTGGAGCGGTGGCGAAAGATCATCTGGGCTTCAGTAATTTGGCTACTTACGGAGAGGTTGTGAGAATCATCATCACATCTCACGAACCTACAGCATCAGCTCATGTCCACCTACATGGGAATTAACATAGATATACATATGAATTTTTGCATTTACCTCCCACATATTTATTATAGTTGGCACTGACGTCCCACGTTCAGTTATAACATACAAAGTAGGTAAGTGTCCAATTTCAAATTCATTACATTTATATATGGGAAATGCATGGAAAAAACACGGTTTACATTGGACCAAATGATCGGTCAATAGTTGATACATCCAGGGTATTTAGTGTGTGCTAGCAAGTGCGGAAAAAAAAGACCATCGAACAATATTTCATCTAACAATGTAGTAGGATCATCGACTCACCCATCTTGCCCTGGTATGGTAATCGGAAGAGCGGAAAGAACTTCCTTGGAGTGTATCAGGCACGCTTACTTGTGGCTGCATAAGGGTTGAGACATATGAGGATCTAGCAGTGTCTTGATATGGCACTCGACTCTGCAAAGATAATTGATGATGCTCCCTTCCCAAACTGGTGACTTCAACATGTGAAATACTACTTCCTTGAACATGGTGAACAGTCCGATATCTAGACGTAGCAGCTCCAAATCAGTAAGATGTTTGGTGCTAATGTTACTAGTAAAGAGGGCAGAGAGGGGAAAAGATATCACAAAATAGCCGCAACCTGGTCCTCTATCCTAGATTTAGGCCCAGTTTGAATTGGAAGGAAAAAAAACTAGATTAAAACCACTTGACTAAGTTCAGTTTATTTGCAAGAACCAGAAGCATCTTTATTCTTTAGTGAACTTTCTCAACAAAAGCGCTTTCTGTTTTCTTTCTTAAAACAAAACTTGATCGTACACACCAAGAAAAGAGAGGACAACACAAGTGGAACAATTGCTTCCATTCATGTCAAGACTTCTCGTGTCCAAGATATCAATGACAGAGAGGTAGTCAATGTAATGGCTTTCGTAACAAAATGAATACAACTCATAGCCACACGACGCTTACAGAGATGAACAAAATAGAAGTAGTAGGTCAAAGTTGAAAGTTTAACATAAAGTTCGAGGTACTACAGGAGGAGTAAGCATGAAAATAAACCACTACACACAGTAATCTGAATAAAAAAAATTCAAACTTCAACAGCAAATTTTAACAATAAAGAAAACCATTGATGAAAATTAATCAAATGAACTATAATATTCACATTCACATAAATAAAAATAAACCAAAAAATCAGACGATTAGAACTGAGAGACAAGAACACATAACCAATCAACACTAACTATAACAATCAATTGCCAAAATTTATTTTTCAGAAGGTTGACTAGAAACTCTGTCTTTCAAGAACATCAAAAGTTAGGAAAGATAGAGAGAGGATATACCTTGGATACAGGTACTCAGACTGATGGGTTATGCGTTCAGGAATATATGGTTGTTGATCATTTGCGACATAATAATTGCTGGAAACCAGCAAGCCTTGATGATCTGAATTCGGTTGTATGTGGCTGACATATGCTGCTGTTCTTTGCCCTACATGGCGTGGAAAAGACACATTCGTGCAAATTTGAGGCTGCACAAGAGGCGGAGCATGGCCATATTGCTTTACAGCCAAATATTGATTCTCCAAAGCTGGCAACTGAGATGTGTACTTAAATTGAACATCAGTAGCTGCACGTGGCATTGCCAGTGACATGGATTTGTTTGACAGGGTTGGGGGAGCAAGGTGAGATGGTGATGTAGAAAGAGGCTGAAATGATGACAACAAGTTGCTAACCTGTATTGAAAATAAAGTCTCTTCACTAAGCTATAACCATTTCAATAGAAAATTATCCTAGAGTCCATAAGAGAAAATCACAGTTAGTTACACAAATGTCTTACTTGATGTCCATTGAGTTCTTGGTTAAATTTTGAACCCCTATAGTTCTCCCTTATAACATGTCTTAGAGAACTCTCAGGAAGGGGAAGACACTCCTCGAAAATTCTAAACTTCACCTGGAAGAAAGGAGAGAAAAACCTCAAGAAAAAAATCTACCTCATCACTTTACCATCATAACAGTAACTGTAGGCAAAATGGGGTATAGAATCACTTCCTTCATGATTTAAGAAATTATCTTGTCAAATTACAAAGAGGATAATCTGGGACTAAAGTTCAAAGATGAAAGTAAAGGTGCATTAGTAGATCGATTTTCCCGGAATAAAATGGCAAATTGAAGTTTTGTCACTTTGGACATGCAAAAAATTGAAGAAAATACCTGCACAGGAAATTTTCCTCCAAAAGCAGCTGGTTCCAGATTCAGTTGACCAGCGGAGGTAGCTTCATATATGCCATACAACAATTTTAATTCAAAATCAAACAAAAAAAGCTTAGCACCAGGCTTTATCTTTTCCACCGCAGCCATTTTTCCCCTTGGAAGTCCAAAAACACGGTATTGGTAACAATCAGACTTTGTACTCGAACTACACATGAATACAAAACCAGAAAGTCTTTCCGTTTTTCGCTCTTTGCGCAGTGATACCCCAGTCTTTCTGTCAAAAGCAGAGTTGGAAGAAGTTGCTTCTAAAGAGTTGGCAAGACGGGCAGCCATGGGAAAAATACCATCAGTAGGCTTGATCTTTGGAACATTCGATTTTTTTATTTTAGCACTTGGTTGGCCAATACTTTTGCCATTTCTTTTAGACTTCCTTCCTCTCCTGGCCATAGGTAAAGAGCTACAGTGGAAAAAGAAACATCTTAGATTAATGGAAACAGAAATGAATTTAAAACGCAGGTGTCGAAATGTAAAACACCAAACACTGATGTTACATCCAAAGGATCAGTTGACAGTGTCAGAAATAAGAAAATTCTATTACCTCAAAGGGAACACAAAAGCTCAGTCATGAGGTTCAACTTCATCTAAGAGTAAAATCTCCAAGACGCTTGAACAACTAACTATGTTAGTAAAATTGTTTGTTATAAAATGATATTGATCTCTGACCTTTTTTGTTTCTTTCTTTTGGGTAGAACATCAAGAAAAATACATAATAGGCAATTCGAATTTAGAATATAAAAATTTAAAAATAAGATATGTTCCCAATCTCACAATGGCCATTCTTAAATTCTATGCTCTCGGTTTACCAATTTGAGTAATAATTGAACCTTAAATCAAATTTCAATAGGAGTATAACTATTTTCAAACATCTTATTCTGATATGTTGTGCTAATATTAAGAACAACCTAGTCCCAAGCTCAAGTTTGGAAAGAATGAAAGCCACAATAGGAAGACACTTGACAACTACAAGCCCACACATCATTAAAAACTATGTAGAAGGCATTTGAAAAAGTGTCCATGCTATACTTCGTGAAAGTTAGTGAAATTTTCATTAAGGTGTCTTTTCTGGACTCCAGAAGCTCTCAACATAGATTGATGAGATTCACATTATGTTAACATCCAACCATTCAATTACGACACAGCAATTAAACGGAATAACATATGCAATGCTCTGACTAGAGCTCTATGCCTTCAATTCCATCTACAATTAACGTCAGTCTAACTGTTTAAATAGACGTATGTCGATAACAGTGTAATAAAAAAAAAAGAGACCTGATGAATTGACACTAAATCTAGCACCCTTAATGGAAAGTCCTGTCCAATGGTTCTACTTCAAAAACAATTGAACAATTTTAGAGCCTATCAAGATACAATTTCCAAAGCATCCAAAAATTAACCATTTCCTTTGTTAACACACAATTACGTTGTATCCATTCATCAACTACATGCAGTGGAGAACACAAGAAACTATGACCATACTCTATTCCATTTCAAACTCTTTGGGCATTCTCCACTGCCCTACATTATTTTTTCAGCTTCCATCCGAGTGACAGATTAGAAGCACACCTCAGTGAAAACCATGTCAAACATTCCAATGTCATCTATTGACTCATGAATTTACTGAAATTCCTAATGTACTTGATTTCATTTAATCCTGAATGTGAATAACATCTCAATCATCGATTTATCTGACCAAATTAAAGATCCCCATTCCACGTATCCAGCTTAAAATCATTTGAAACTCAAGATATATCCTGTCCCCTGCCGCCATATCACATAATAGGGTTTTGAATTCGTTGCATTCTTTGAGGCGTCCTTCAGTTTTTCAATCAATACTCAAGATCAACTCCATACCTACCTGGCCGCAGCTGCTTTACACGGTCCTAAATGGCTAAGTTAATGATTGAAGTATACCTAAATCGTTGAAGCAATAACCCAAGCTTAAATTTCGATTGAACAAATGTTACACCCACGCATGCAAATGGCAGCTTGTTTATTCTGATCAACGAGAAGACAGAAGGGAAAATCCCCAGATTAACTGTAACGTACTGGAGATTAACAAGACCGACCACAAGTAACTAAAATCCCCGCTCGCAATGTAAAAGGTTTTGATTTAGACTGTAAACATAAACCCACGTGGATACCACAAAACAAGCCAAAGGAGGGACCGATGCATCACTCAGCCCATTCCCGGTTCCGCCGCTCTATCTTAAGCAGAAAGTACATTCAACCCTAGTAAAACAGCAGAAAACGAAAACAGCACTGAACTCGACAGATTTCATCCAGCAATAAATAAAATACAAAGACCGAAGACAAAGTGTAAGAAAGCGATCGACAGACTGAGAGAGAGTCATCGCTACCTGTGAAATTTTTTTAGATAGAAATCACGTATCCTGCTTTCCTAATTTTATCGGACGGTTGGTCCACGTAAGTCGGCTGTAAAGGATAAATATGTGCACCGAACTTTATAGAATTTTTCTTAAATAAATCCGTAATCATCGTAGTATTTCTTTTTTTTTTTTTGAAAAAAACATTTCTTACACACTAACTGCAGCTATGTGTAATGTAAGACGAAGGATTCATCCGGACCCGCAAGTGTCATCTGGTGGCTGATCCCTTGGATTTTTATTTTTATTGTTTGAGCTAAGAAGGAATGTTATAATCGTGTGTCAAATCATTAGATCTTGTATCAAATAAGTTATGATCATTTTCTGGTTATGACTTATTATTGGAACCAGGTAAATTATAAACATTTTAGCAAAAGACGCATTGCAGCAACAAATGGAAGGCGTTTATTAGTAAAAAAAAAAAATATATATCAGTGGCCATCCTTGGAAGAATCATACAATCTTCGATTCTGGTGTATTATACACTACAATAGTGGATTCGGGAACCATAATCTCATATGAAATCTGAAAATGTTGTATTTGATGTGATCACTCCCCATCTCTTGCATCATTGAATATTCTCACCAGCCGCCACTAGTATCGCATTCCTCAAGAGTCCAAGATAGATGATGCATTTGTGGCATGACCAACTCATCTGCGGGGCGGAGTTGTCAAGAATCAAGACAACTAACCCGTGTTATGGATATTTAATCAGACGAAGAAATCGAGTTCAGATGCCTGCCCTTCTCTTAGAATCTTACAAGATTTTGTGCAGTCCGATGTTCAAGTCAGACGAAATCGAGATGAGAAGCGGGAGAGCGTGATGCCACACAGCTTTAAATACTCGTTTCTGGTGAGCTCGTATTGATTGAGAAGGTTTGTGGCTGTTGTATCTAATGTCAAAGATGTGTATAGCCGGATCTGCCGATCCAGACGTTATGTACAGACCATCGGGGGACCAGGCCTGGTTTATAAGGGCGGATTGTGAGTCACTACTCTCTTGTTTCCACCCAAAAGCGTGAATCTCCATCTGCCTTATCCTAAGATCAAACAGCTTAAGCTGCCTCTCTGGGGTCCTGCCAACACGACATTCAGAACAGCAGAAAAAAGGATGTTCGTATGTGTAAATTTAATCCGAAACTTATTCCAGAATAATGCAGTCTCGTACAGAACAAATTGCACTACATATGATTGTAGATAAGTCATATAAGCATATGTTTTGAGTCTAATGCACTCCTAAAAATACTTGAATTTCATCGTTGTAATACAGAATACTTCTTATATATTAACAGGTTCTCTAAACTGCTGTATACCTTAGAATCATAGGAACAAGTATTTCCCCAACACAAACCCGTGAGACCATTCTTACTCCAAAAGGGGCCAGAAAATTTACAGGATTATGACTTTTGTAATTAAAATAGCAACCTCTTACAAAGATTTTCGGGACCATGGCAACAAACTGGAGATAAGAAAAATCTCTGCAACATATGCTACCACAAGATATTTAATTAAAAAGATGACGGATCACAAATAGGTCAACTTTACCCAAAAGAAAAGCAAGAGGTGGTGAAGAAACTAAGCGTCAGGATATATATTCGAAAAAAAAGGTGCAAAGAAATAATTGCTGAATAAAAATTGCAATGAACTTCTTACCCAGACTGAACCATGAAGAGATTGAAGTCAGAAGGATTAGTTACAATACTCATGCATTTGCTTTCAATTTGATGTTTGTAATCTGCTCTCCCACTTGTCACATCAAATCCGATTATCCGTTTGTCAGCACCAACAGACATCACCATTTTCTTATGCCGCATTCCAGCAACCCCCATCACAGCAGCTGAATGAATGCTTCTGTGTAATGATTTAGGTTTCCATGAGCCTCCAGTATCTTGCTCAGTCCAAAGGACCACAGCGTGGTCACTACCACCAGTAACAAACCGTGTTTCATCCCACGGCATGAAGATTATGCTGTTGATAATGCCTTTAATATGTGGCTTGTCTTCTAGAAAGCTGACGCGTGTTCCCTGTGAAAGTACCAAAGAGAATGAGGTGTGACTCTTATGAGTGACTCTCAGAGATACTAAAAAAGAAGAAGAAAATAAGGCACGCTACAAATTATTCTTTGTCCGTACGAAAAAAATACTTAATCTACAGGATAAGAAAGTGGTGATAATAAAGGAACGCAAGTAAAGGACCATCGTTGTGATAGATACAAATAATTTCTTCTCCCATTCCCACAAGGCCTAATGACACATACCACGTCGAACCGAGCTTCCTTCTACAAATTCGTGCTTTGGTTTCTCTTCATCATGATGAATGCACCCAAATACCAACATAAAAATTTTAAAAAGAGATTATAAAGATATCCTCACTCAAACCTAAGGCTCCAACAGGCATAATGCTGTCAGCCCCTTTTCCACTGTCTTAAAGATGATGTACTAGAACAAGTACATTTTCTCATTTGTACCCAGTTTTCCGAAGATTCTTCTACTCCAGAAACTACGATGTTAGAATTAACATATCATTCCAAAATACAGGTGTTACACTGACAGATTTAGGTAGGATCTGATGTAATTTTGTTCCTGAATTTTTCTGTACAGTAATACCCCGCTCTAATTTGACAGGTTTTGGGCCAATGTTCATGTTTGCTAAGGGATAATCAAAACAAAGCTCCAAAGAATTTGGAAGAATATCTCTCATCCATTTGCCTTTAGCCCTTGTTTACATAATCAAGAAACAATTGCTACTAATACACAGGCCAATTAAAAAAGATAAGCGACCAAATTCAGCTCTAAAAAACAACAGCAAGCAATTCATATAAAGAGTGATGATACTGCAAAGTAACACCTCTCTTCCTTTATTCAGGTTCAAAATTGATATCTGGGAATCTCCACCATCTGCAGCATAAACGGAAAAAAGTCGGTTTCCCTGTGGATGCCAAGCTATATCTTCAGGCCATCTCCTCTGCTTGTTTGATTGACATTCAGCAGTACTTAGAAGATTGGCACTGGAGCTGCAAATTTATGTAATGGAAGTAAACAACGCCGTTGCCAAATGCATTCTAAGATACTAAAAGGAAAGACAAGCAACTCTCCTAAAATATTGGAACAAATAGATAGAGCCAAAATTATATTGACAAAATTGTAATCAATTCCGGAAATACATACCCTCTCCCCTGTATTTGCCAAAGGTTGACCAATCCATCCAATGCACTGCATACCATTCATGGATATTATAAGGGAGAATAATCAATAAAGCATATAGCATGACAAAGGAAAGGATTGAGTATTATGAATGCCACTGATGTATTTGCCAAAGGTTGACCAATCCATCCAATGCACTGCATACCATTCATGGATATTATAAGGGAATATAATCAATAAAGCATTTATCATGATAAAGAAAAGGATTGAGTATTATGAATGCCACTGATGGAACTCACCAAGAATAGAATAACCAATCTAACAACGGTGTTGAAAAAGATAATCATATCAAATTTCAAAGCATTGACCATACGTTGTGAGTTCTATGATAATTCTTGATCTAGGGAGTAAAAGTTGAGAAGTTGAAACAAAATAAGTATCATAATCTGATAAGAAGATTACAACATAGCCCGATATTTAGATGTGTTTACAGCAAATTTAGCAGGCAAAGCAAGACTCAAGGACAGGCTTAATTGCATATTCTGATGATCATGCATCATAGAAGCACATAATGAAACAATTTTCCATCCTAAAATCGTAAAACCAAGCACGTCCATGATAAGGAAAAACAAAGAAAACCGTTCCTCCAGTGAAACCAATGAAATAGGCAATATATTAATAGGAAACCCGAATATATATGTCTCTCGAGAAGTCAAAAGGATGATAAGAAAATATGCACAATGTACAACCATTGTTGAGCAATACACTTATATCTTCCTTTCATTTTTTTTGTACTAGTTTCATTTCGAGGAGACAAAGGTGGACAGGGGAGAAGGATTGTGGACCCTGCTACGGTTATGACGAGTCAAGCATCACAATTATTACACCAGGAAAATACAAAATAAAACAATTCACTAAGAAGAATCAAGTGGCGCAACAGTTTGAAAGAGGATTTACTCTAACATTATAGCAAAAATGTTAAATGATAATATACACTAACTTGCCTATGATATGCAACCAGTATATGATAATGACATTATACACAATAATGGAAGCAACTATATGAAATCATTCGTTTTTTTTTTTTACTTTTCTTTCTTATATAGCAATAGGCAATATATACAACATCAAGCAACCAACGAATTTCTCCCTTCTATTTCCGATTATTCAAGCAACAGATTGTCAACCACCTAATCACCTGGTCACAAACAACTGATCATTTGTCGGACACAGCACAAGACTTCTCAATTTCCTTTTGTGCTGACTTGACAAAAGGCTACCAGTCTGGCAGCGAATCATGGTTGATGAAGAGCAACTATTTATCAATGGAATCAAATCTCTATGTTCTTTCTCCTCTGCACATAAAAAAGGAAGGATCAGGAATAATTATTGGCCCACCATATAATGTAAAACTGTGAAGCTTTTCATTACTAGAATCTCGGAACTCATAAATGCAATTTTCCACTGTATGGCACACAAATCAAATGATAAAAGTACCTCGGTCCATTATCAAATTTGCCATTTGAATCCACATAAACTAGGTAACAATCGTTCTTGCCCCAAAAGAAGTGGTCATGAACTTTTAATAAAATTGAATTTTCAATTAAAAAATGCAATTTTAGGACTGAAACAATAAATGTGGATTCATAAAAGGCGACATGGGAATTCAGCTTGCAGCAAAAAATTCTTCAGAGTCATACCAAGCTTTGCCTTTTTTCCCTTGGGTTCAGAGTGCATAGCTTCTTGGACTGAAGATAATTTACGAGCTTTATCTCCTTTTTGCTTTACGGTGCTATTATTATAAGTTGATAGTGATGAACTAGGCAACGATCCATAACCATCGTTAGCTTTATTTCCAGATTCTTCCATCTTTAGGTTCACAGGACGAATCAGAAGTGATTTGGACTGGATTTGGCTCCGACAAGATTCTCCATTTTGATGGAAAGGACTAGCTGGTTTTTGTGAAACATTAAGATTATCCTCGGAAGACTTTTTGGTATCCAGACCTGAAGTCTGGGGCTTAGATTGAGGCTGATTTCAAGAAGAACCTTCATTAACAAAAGCATGACTTTTCCTGACGATTAAACACAGAGAGAGAGTAGGACTTGTTGGTCTTTCAACTTTTACCTCTTTAGTAACATTTCCAGATGCTTTAGAAGCCATTGAAATGTCTTGCCCATGATGATGAGCCAATTTAGTTTGTGTATCCTCCAGTCTCTTTTCTGCCTCATCAAGCTACAGACAAGACACAAGGTGCATCAGTCCATATCATCCCATCTATAGAAAGAGCACAAACCATGCCAGTTCAGGGGACACTAGATGCAAACTCTGTCACATTTGCAACAACAATGCACACTGTATTCATATGATATAGAAGACACAGATAGTCACTTCAAAAGTTAACTCTATCCACAGTTTCAATGGAATTATCTGAGCCACAGCAGTTTCAAGAAAGACAATTGCTTGACCAAATTACAATTTGTAGACATCGAAACTAAGCAGTTGCATGCTATGCCTATATCAAATTATGCTGTAGTCAAGCACTAGTTAATACATATAATACAACTAAAGGTAATGATGCTATCATAATTCCAGGATTCCATAATGCGCATCCTCTTCATGAAAAAGGAGGCAAAGAACTGTAAACACATCCTTTGCTTCATAGAAACGGAATATGTTTAGGTTGCTCCATAGGCGTAAAAATTTATTAGAAATTAAGACAAGGAGGCAAACTATAGAGGGGGCAATAATAAGATTATGTGATAAACCTTCATCTAAATTTGTCTCCAATAATCTTACAACATAGGAGCTTCTCACGTCATGTTAAAAATCCAAGGCAAAGCCCTCTAGTAAAGTACGCACCTTGGCCATGTGCCTTGGTGCACTTCGTAGGCTTGAGGATGAATTAAGCTCAGCTTACATAAATAGAGTTTGCAACCCAGGGGCATATGATGTACTGGTCATTCATATTTGTTTTACATGAGACATTCTTTTTCTGTCCAATAGTTTGCCAAGAACCTCTTAGATGCTATACGACTTTTCTGTTCAATAGTTTGCCAAGAACCTCTTGGATGCTATACGACGTGATATTTTTCATACCTGTACATTCTAAATCTGATATCTTCGTGCACATATTTGATAGGCTGCACACCTTACTTTATGTGTTGGTCATACGCTCATGCATTCCTCATTGCACCTTCAACTACGGATCCATAAACGAGATTATTTTACACTTCTCTATTTTGTTTGGTCAAATCTAAAATTAGCATTTACTGTACAATTCCGAGTATTGACATTTCATTTCTCCAGGCGCATATAACAGGAGCCCAAATTTGGTTAAGCTTATCCGGACAGACAACTGCATCCAGGAAAATGAATAATATCAAAAACCCAAACAATTAAGTTAAGCATATTCCCCCCTAAAGTTTTCCTACGAAGCTCCGCTCATAACCAGCATAAGTTTTCCAGGTATCTAAATTGATCGAATCACCGACAGTACCCAGGAATCCTAATAATTGTTATAGGTACAACAGTTGAACGGACTCGATGTATAAATCACCGTCCTTGTTCATGCATTAAATACACATCCAAAAAAATGCAACCCACTACCAGGAGAAAAAAGGGTACTTGGTGTAAAGGGATACCTATCATCTCAACTGATTAATTCCATGGAACAATCAAATACATGGGTAGCTGGTTCCACAGTATAAAAAAGCTAGGAAATTTACGAAGCGAGAAAAAGTAATGCTTTTAGAAAAGCAAAAGATCAAGAAAGACCAAAGATCGACCTGGGATTGGTAATACGTAATGCGCTGACGTATATGCTCAACTTCTTTGGTGCGATGTTGGATGAGGGCTAACAACGCTTCTTCTCGTTCTTTCCTATTTTGTTCCTCCTCTGCTCCTTCCCTCTCTTGCTCTTCCTCCTCTGCTTCAAGCTCGATTTTCGGCTTCTTCACGAACGATGTCGCGTTCATTTTATTCCTTCAAGTACGATCACCGATTCAACGTGTGCTATGTGTGGATGGTTATCGTGCAACAAAGGAGGCTATCGTACTTCTTTGCGATCATGGAGCCTAATTTAGGACGCAGGGGTTTAATTGTTGTCTAATTGTTGATTTGTCGTCACCTGAGCAGCTGAGCTAAACCATATCTTTCGAGAGAAGAAAAAATTCACTATATTTTTTAATTATAAATATAAAGTTATGGAAGTTATCTCGGGACGATGTCTTCGATTCGAACACACTTCTCAGTTCTCAGCTCGGAAAAACAAAATTTCTTCTCTGTTAGTTTTTACGAACTTTTATGCTATATTTTCTGGATGCCTTTTGAAAATATAATTTTGAAAATCAATTTTGATGCCCCCCATTAGTAGCTCGGTACCCGAGGACTAGGCATCAACTCTACCTGCATCACCAAGGGCGAAAGCAATCGAGAAGCACGCGAAGAGCTCGGAGATCGGGATTGTCGTCGAGGCCTCTCCCGAGGACCCCAACCCGATGTGTTAAAGCACTTCCGTGAAAGGCGGAGAACGTGGGTCTTATTATGCGGAAGACGTGCGCACGATCTCACCCACG
>KQ995661.1:124366-149424 GCA_001598015.1 Dorcoceras hygrometricum
ATCAAACGACGCCGCTTCTCAACGCTCTTGCAAAAGCGCGCCTGCTGATCAGCAGCAACCAATACAACGCAATTACAACCAGCAGCAATGGATACGTCACGCCTACGTCATCATATCTATCGACAGCTCTTGCGAATAGTTCTCAAACCATCTGCTGAACTCTTTTCACAAGCGCATCTGCTGAAACTAATAGTCAACGTTCCAAAATGTTGACTAACACGCGTCACTTCCTCGCTCAATCTCACGCTATGCGCGATGTCTGCCAGCAGCAACTTCAATTCGCACCAAGCCAGCAGATCTTCATACGTCACGCTGATGTCACCATATCTGCTGATTCCAATTCCACCAGCAGGAGCTACAGTAACTTTGACCAGCGTTGACTTCACCAAAAATCGATATTTCCAACTCTTAAACTAGCGCTGCGACGGATATTTCAGCAGGACTTCATTTCTTTTGCAAAATCCTCAAAATACTCGAGATTAATCCCAAATCAAACCAATTAATCACTAATCTAAATTCTCAATCCTCACATTTGAAGAAATCAGCAGAAGTCTATCAGCAGCAATACACTCTTTTCCCTTCGTAAAATCAGCAGCAACGACTAAACAACCATTGCACAAAAATGCTACAAAACGACACCGTTCCAACTAGTCTAAACGACGCCGTAGCAACCACCAGCAGACAACAGCTCTCGCCTCAAAACAGCTATCTGCTGGTCGCAAGAAAACTAAACCAAACGACGTCATTTTACATACGTAACCAAATCTGCCAACTGCTGATCTCCAAACACAAGGCTCCAAAACGCAGCGTTTTCACTTAATCAAACGACGCCGCTTCTCAACGCTCTAGCAAAAGCGCGCCTGCTGATCAGCAGCAACCAAATACAACGCAATTACAACCAGCAGCAATGGATACGTCACGCCTACGTCATCATATCTATCGACAGCTCTTGCGAATAGTTCTCAAACCATCTGCTGAACTCTTTTCACGAGCGTATCTGCTGAAACTAATAGTCAACGTTCCAAAATGTTAGGACCTCACCCAATACCGCCACCTGATGGCCTAGTTGAGTCGATAAACAGGTCAAAGTGAGGCACCTATCATGTAGAGTCTCAATGACGTTTCGAGTAATAAGGACTAATCTGTACAACCAAGACCTCGGACTTAATCCACTCGACAAATGATAACCATTTGGAAAGTCCGAACCAGGGTAGTTCGATAGATCACCAGGTCACTATCCATTTGCATGCTCAGAACATCACTATGTTCCCTACCAATGAAATGTGTATTTTGCATCACAGATGCTAGTCTCAAGCTCGGGCGGCCCTTATCCTCTTTTGGATGGTCCAATCGACTAGGAACAAGTTTAGAATACACAGTGACTATTAGATGTGTTTCATGATAGCCATCAAATCCACTATCACATCTAACATACACTATAGTGCATTCAAGGTCTTTATTCAACAATTATAATCATAAAAATGAAGATAACGAATGCCATAAAGAATGCAAATTTCATAAATAAAAGATCGTTTTACATAGAGTCAATAAGAACACGCACGTCACAAATTGGCTAGTTTGGCACCTATTTTAACAGACAATTACCATTTTATGTGATAATATTGATAAACGGAATGTATTACAACAATATTATCACTTGTTTTTACGAGTACTAATAGAATGGTGGTGATGTAGTACAGTATTTATCACTTGTTTTTTAAGTTGTAGTAAAATAGTGGGTTTCTATTTTCCATAAGTTGAAATACATCCGACGGACAACGTTATTCATGTGGAATGAGACTCACATTCACATAAATATGTGGACCCCACCCCCACCCCATTAATTGGTATGTTACACCAGATATTTTACATCCAACGTAGCATAGAATTCCTTAGAATAGTTGTTGTCACTGTTCAGATATCAGGGAAATTAATATGAATTTGAGGTAGCACCTCAGCCGAATATCCAGGAATATAATTAACAAATTGAATAAGACGGGACCAATGTTTATAGTGGTTCATCCCAATGTTGGGTTACTTCTACTCAAAATACTCAAGAAGATCACTTCTTATTAATAACAAAGAAGACAAGAGAATTGAGAATACAAACTCACTAATCTCTCGTTAATCATATTCCTTCCAAGGATAAACACTCCTTAAGAAATTAATCTCTCGCTAAATCTTCTGAATCACTTCTATAACTTTATATTTATAGGAGAGAGGATTTATGTTTTTGGTGTGATTTTGAGTGACGAATGGATGGATATTTATAGGTGAAGTTTAGGGTAAAAAACAAAATTAATTACATCATTGCTTACATAATCAAAACCATAATATTTTATTAATTTCCACATATTTTTCAAAGTGTGTTTTAATTTAAAAATGGTGGCTTGAATTATTTAGCAATTCTCCCTCTCAAGCTCATTTTGTGAATTTGATCAGACCTGCAACCAAGTTACAGTATTCCAGCTTCCATTTCGGCAATAATTTGGTCATCATATCATCCATTTCCATTCGTGTGAATCTTCTCAAGTTTTAACAACTTCTTCTCCAGTAAATCTCGTATCCAATTATAACGAACAACAATATGTTTCAACCGTGAATGCATCTAGGAATTCTTATCAAGATGAATTGCACTCTGACTGTCACAATACAACTTGTATTGATCTTGCACCAAAATGAACTCCTCCAAAAATCCTTTCATCCATAATAACTATTTGCATGCCTCAGTTGTTGCAATGAACTCTATTTTAATGGTTGACAGTGCTATACACTTTTGCAATTTTGATTGCCATAACACAACTCCCCCTCGAAATATAATCGGGTAACCTGAAGTTGACTTTCGGGAGTCAACGTCTCCGATCATGTCTGCGTCTGTGTAGACTATGAGTTCAAGTTTAGATCCTCCAAAACTCAGTCTATGTTTAGAGGTGCCATATAGGTACCTTAATATCCATTTTAGTACAGCCCAATGTTTCTTTTCTGATTTTGAAATAAATCTACTCACTACACCTACCGAGTGAGCTGAATCCAGCAAGTACATACCATGACATACGTTAGACTTCCGACTGCTGAAGCATATTGAACACTCTTCATTTCTTCTTTCTCATCCTCCGTAGTAGTACTTTGTTGTGAGTTCAACTTGAAGTGGTTGGCTAGAGGACATCCAACCGCTTTCGTCTGGTCCACGTTGAACCTCTGGAGTACCTTCTCAATGTATTTCTCCTACGACAACCAGGTTTTCTTGGCATATCTATCTTCCAAAATTTATCAACTGAATTTCAAGAAATTAAAAGAGTTAAAATTTTCATCTGGAAATGAATTCGAATAACACTATAATAATGTGAATCTTCCAAAATTTATCAACCAAATATATATAAAAATCATTTTACTACAATTATTATCAACCAAATATATACAAAAATCATTTTACTCCAATTCTTTCAAAACTAATTCATGAAATTGAGAATAGGGGGCGCTTATTTTATTTTGGAGGAAGAGTGGTTTATCTTTTTATTTTGAGGGATGAACTGGCCGGTCCATTTCAGCCTGCCTACAAACGAGATATCAATCTAATAGCCCGCCCCACTTATTGTCATAGTGGGCCAGGTTAACCCCACGAACATGACCCAGTTTTCCGGTTCTAAAATTTATTGCACTTCCAGGATATGATAAAAACTATTTGGTCCTGCCTCCAAACAGGATATCGATCTAGTAGCTCACCCCGCCTATTTTTCATAGTGGGGCTGGTTAAGCCGACGACATGATCCATTGTTCCAGTTCTACACTGGATTGCACTTCCAAGATATGACAAAAACTATTTCAGCCAGCCTCCAAATAGAATATCAATCTAGTAGTCCACTCCACCTATTCTTTATACTGGGCGGGCTAATCGGACTGATGACCCCTTTTTCCGGTTCTAAACTCGATTGCACTTCCAAGATATAATAAAAACTAAAAATGTAAGAAAGTCTAACTTTTAAACATACTTTTAACAAATGTAATAAACCAGCAATGAAAGAAGCTCTTCAAGTACAAAATGATGCCACTAAAAATGAGGACAAGTAACTAGAACTAGAAAGATTAAATCTAAATGTGGAAGGACTAACATGATCGTCCAAAGAGAACATGATGGTCCAAAGAGACACACTCTCTTAATACAGGAGAAATATATAAAACACGCTCAAATATATATATATATATATATAAAACAGATGAATTTCGCGATATATGTTCCGAAGGAGCTCTATTTATAGCGTTCCCCAAGCCTCATCAAGCAAATTTCATATGAAATTTGTGATGAGTTGCACTTGCAAAGGCAAAACCAACACATTTTCTCATTTAACGAGGAGAGACAACGCATGTTGTCGACAAACTCTTGATCATCCAATTGGCTTAGGCTCGGAGAGGATTCACCGGAAATACTTTCGATGACCTCTTGCATTTGTTGTTGAGTGCAGGTCAGGCTTTAAGGCATCATCATCTTGGTTAGACAAGCTTGTTAGGTTCCTCAAGAAAAGAAGAATAGTTCTTTTAGTCAGGACCCGAAAACGATTCAGCGTCAGAATCCTTTACAAATTTGAATTACACTCTAGCATACGGACTACTACTTAGTAGCATTCGGTATTCAAAATGTACACATATAATGAATATAATATAGACCACCCCCATATCCCACCCCCAGCCCGACACTATAAAAAATAAATAAAAAACCTTAATTTTCGTTTTTTTAAAAAAAAAATTTATTGCTAGCTTTTTAGCATAAAGATTGCTGTATTCAATTGAATAGATTGACTGACTTGGCCACCTTTGGCCAAAAGGATCATTTTCTAATCAATGATCCATTAATAAACATAGAAAATCATCTTGAAAACGGGAAACATAATAATAGTCATTAATTATTGTTTGCAAATAGCCGACTTGTGTCTTTCATATATGGGGACGAATAGATAAAAATGTTGGTTAATACAATGCTATTATTTATCGTCGACAATTACCCTTTGCTGTGATAATATTGTTGTAACACATTCTGATTATCAATTTAAGTAGTTGGCTTTACTCATTCTCATACTCTTTAAGTTTTTTTTCATACACACTCTGCCATCTTTATTTTTATAACCTTCCAATATTAAATCTTTTATCACTTGTTTTAACAAGTACTAGTAGAATAGCGATGATATAGTATAGTCTCTATTACTTGTTTTTTAAGTAGTAGTGGAATAGTCGGAATTTCTATTTTCCATCGGTTGAAATGCATTCGATTGATCAACGTCGTTCATTTGGAACGATAAATATGTGGACCCCACCCCAATTAAATGGTTGATGTATGTTATACTAGGTATATTTCATCCGATGTAACATAGAATCCTTAAACTAGTTGTGAAGATACAAAAGCAATAATAGGTATGATAATTGAATACAGCTTCAAATACAACCTTAAGTTATAACAGAAAATTCATTTGTCCCCAGGGACATAGGGGAGTTGATAAGACCTGGGGTGATGTGGGAGTAACTTCTCCGGCTTCACGGGTTCGATTCTCGTGTGGAGCATATTCTCCACTGAAATATTGTGGGGTATGCTCTGGGAGTTAGTCCGTTATATGGCCCCTCTCCTCCGGATCCCCTGCCTACTCGTGCATATCCCTCGATTTATCAATTTGTATGAGTCAAGTGACATCTAACCAATACAGGGGTTAGCCCATTAATGGGGTAACTTTTTACAAAGAAAATTCATATTTTCTCTATCGTTTGTGTGTGGGTGTGTTAGGCACTGGATTAGAAATGTTAACGGGTTGCCTCGCCCCACTGTCCCGCAATGGCCCATTTTCAAACGAGATGGGATGTGTCAGCCCTCCAATCTATTAGATTCGTAAAGCACAAGTCCACTCTGCTATGGGTTGGCGAGCCAATGTGCTAACCCGTCAAAACTAGAATAATTAAAAACATTGTACAGTTGCAAAATGCAAAATATTGGAACTTCAAGAAATTAACACAATTGAAATATTCCGTCAATAACACTCTAATAATATAAATATTCCAAAATTGATCAACCTAATATATACAAAAATCATTTTAAATACTACAAATCTTTCAAAACTAATTCATGAAAGTGAGAATAGGCGGCGTTTATTTTATTTTGGAGGAATAATGGTTTATCTTTTTATTTTGAGGGATGAACTGGCCGGTCCGTTTCGGCTAGCCTCCAAATGGGATATCAATCTAGTGGGCCGCTCCACCTATTTTTCATAGTGGGATGGCTAAGCTGGTGGATATGATCCATTTTTCCCGTTCCATATTGGATTGCACTTCCAAGATATGATAAAAATTATTTCAGACTGGCTCCAAATAGGATATCAATCTAGTAGTCTATCTACTCCAGCTATTTTTATAGTGGATGGGCTAACCCGACAGACATGACCGGTTTTTTCGATTCTAAACTGGATTGCACTTCTAAGATATGATAAAAACTAAAATGTGATAAAGTGAAGCTTTTAAACAAACTTTTATAAATGTAATAAAACAGAAAATGCAAGAAGCGCTTCAAATGGCATAAGCACAAAATGATGCCACTAAAAATGAGGACAAGTAACTAGAACTAGAAAGATTAAATCTAAATGTGGAAGGAACTACCTAATCGTCGATAATGGAACTATCAGAAGTATAGCTGTTTCCAACCTCGACAGTCCACTTCCAAAATTTCAATTCAGTTTTTGGTTGGCTTCTAAATCATCGAGGTCCATTAATTTGAATCTCATATTTGGTTTACGCAATTAATCATTGGGTCATCAAATCATTTTATTTTATGGTTAAGCCGAACAGTATCACAATTAAAATCATCATAATAGTTACTAGATACCAAGAAAAATCAGAAAAACTCAAGCAATTTTCCACTGTATCTTAAAGATATGTTTATAAGTTTCCATACTATAAGCAATGTTCTAAACTTTTTATGACTTTTTTCTCTTACCTTCTGAAGTTAAAGAATAATTTTCTTCTCAAACTAATATTAGCTCAGTTGTACGATTATAATGTAACTTGATAAATAATTCCGAAAATCAATTTCGATGAACTATTCATTACATGAATTTAAATAATAATTATAATAAAGTCGCTGAGAATGGAACCTACTGCATTTTTAGAATGAAAAAATAACAAAACCATAAAGTACATGGCAACTCTTTTAATACAAAATTTTGCTTACCAGCAGCAATTTGGATTCTAGTTTTATAAACAAACATTTATCGTTAATCCCAAAAATCACTAAACTAGAATACATAATCAATTTTGATTTACATTCATATGTTTTTCATGTTACACAGACATGTATGCACAGTATTACAGCAAATAGGCGTCCAAAATATACTCAAACGGCCGCTGTAATAAAAAAGGTGCCGCAGTTTAAAGAACTCAGCAAGGAGCATTGCACTTAGCTTGGCTACCCAAAGCATTAGATTGGCAGCGAAAAAGAGAAATCATCTGGACAAAATCGCGAACATCCTCCATGGGAGAAACAGAGATTTCTTTTAAGAACTCTTGCCACTGTGACTGTTTGAGAAGTAGATTCAGTTGTTGCACGTATTCGCGGCTGTTGAGAACCAGATTTAGTTGTTGCGCACATTTTGCTATGAGGCATTTACGACTGTTGGAGAACTAAATTAAGTTGTTGCGCACATTTTGCTACGACGCCTCCCCTCCTGCAGTATATAAAGAAGCATCCAGGAATATATGTATCAGGTGGTTGACACGATATCATTCGAAATTTCATGTTGTCTGGGGGATATCACATGTTATATATATATACTAAGAAAGTGTTTGGAAATCAAAATTATTATAAAAAATTTTCACTTCTTAATCTTATAAAATTAACTGAATAAATAGATAAATAGACAAATTAAATAGAGGTGGATTGATAAAAGAATAGAAAAAAATAATACTAAATATGGACTGAACTATATAAATGAGACGGATAAAAAGAAAATTGAGCCTATATGGGGTGGAGGGAGTATTTGCCTATGATTTCACACTCCTGCACAATTATCATTTCATTTCAACATTTCATCATTTTAAAAACATTTAAATTTTCATATTGCATATTTTATCCAAATTACTAGAGTAATATATCACAATTTTTATTATTTATTATAATCTATTATAATATTTTCTCTCTCTTATATATAATTAAAATAACAAAATATATCTTTTCAAATATATATATACAAAATATATCATAAAAAATCTTTTCAGAATAAAATCTAACTAATCTAACAGTCTTAAAAACTATGAAAACATTTCCGAGTTGTTACTCTAGTTGTAATTCAAGAAAAGATACTTACTTCACCAGTTCTGGAAGAATTGTCTGTATGTCTTGCAGATGGGCAAAGCACTTTTTGCAATATTGAAGTCTGCCAGCAAAAATTCACGAAGATTGTTATGCAGTAAGATCCTTTTGGCCACTACGACGAATTGCTAGAAGGAAAGTCGGTAAATACCTCTCCTCTGCATGAAGATCTACTCCAACTGATGGAGGTGCTGAAACTGTTGACCGAATCATTGTACCAAATACCGCTACCAACTTTAGAAGTATCTCTAATGAAACGCTCGAGTGTCTACACATGAAATGCGACCAGAACACGAAATTGTCAGATTGTAGATAGAAAAAGGTTGCCCCGTCTTCCATTGCCAGGCAAAAAACAGTTTTCATAATCGGCATTGATGATATAAATGAACAGATATCTGAATTCAGACTTGTTTGCAGTAAAATCACGAAAAATTCAACCCTATCATGATGGTTAAGACATTTATATTAGAAGGCCAGTAGTGGGTTATTGTACACAGAGTGGCTACACTTGGCATGAATAGCAGTAAGTAGGAACCTTTGAAAGTGAGATATACTGATCTTAACAATACCATATCTCATATCAGTTCTAAACCAAAATCCAAATCCCATTTTTATTCAAGTAGGTAGAATGGTTACACTAGGTCCACTAGGTATGAGTCATAGAGGAGAATACAAATTCACCAGAAACAAAACAGGAAGTTCATAATCAAGATGGACCCTCCGAGATGAAACCAGATCAACTAAGAGGTGTTTGGCTGAGTTACGAGCTCTTCAAAACAGCTTATGAGTTGTTTTAGAGCTTACAAGCTCTTAATGTTTGGTAATTTACAAATAGTTTATAAGTTGTCTAACAGTTATAAGCTGTTTTTTAAAAAAGAAAAGTTTCAGAAATATTATATTTCAAGATTTTACTTCTCCATAATATCTTTATATATTTTCTTCGATCTCCATTATGTCGTTCATATGATAAATTCTTAACCTAAAATTTCGTTTTTGTCAAATATATGTGAAAAATTAAAATAATATTGATATTGAAAAAAAATTCTCCAAATAATATCAAATTCCTATATATTAATTTTATACTATTTCGAATTTTGATAATAAAAAGATCTTATAATACCAAACATTAATATCTTTAAGTTGTTCAAAATAAGTTTATCCCAATACTTTAACAAATTAATTTTAAACTAAGATCTAACAGATTGTAAGCTCCTAATAGCTTATAAGTTCTAGGAGTTTATAAGTTGTTTTTCATAAGTTTAGCTAAACACCTTGAGTTGGATAAATGGCAAGACCGAATTAAAGGCAAAAGACAGAACCAACAAGCCTCCATCAGTTGTGAAATATAGATACCAGATTTCTGTTTTATGCTAAGTAATAATCTAAGACTGTTACTATTAAAATATAACGAATAGAAAAATTAAAGAAGGATGTATTAAATGCCAACTAGCAGCCATGAAAGCTTTCTAATAAACCTAGACAAAAGTAGCCCAAAGCATGAAAGATCAAGCAAAGCTTAACGCAAGCTAGTCTGACTCATCTCAGACCTACAGATCCATGACCTTAGAACTGCAGTATATGTAAAGTTTGTCAAGTTATTTACCTTTCTACTTTGCTTTCCAATAATCCTAAAAGCATTGGAAGCAAGCAAGAAAATAAGTCCAGTGTAATAATCTCCGTCCTTTGAAGGAAAACACCAACTACGTCTGCCTGTACCTGTACCAGTAAAATAACTTGAGAAAAAAACATGCATGGAATTATTAATAGGCTAAAATAACAATACAGCAAGAAATGCCCACAGAATGATCTGGAAATTTTGTCACGGCATTTATGGCACCCTTCACATCATTCCTCTCCCAAAAATGCCGTACCATCTGCAAGTAATGAATTTTCAATGTTAGAAACCCAAACCAAAAGGAACAAGAAAAAATTCAAGTTTCCAATGCATCGATAGCAGGTCTAATAAGATTTAAAATTTTTGAATTGCATTGCTGTTATCAGCTATAGTTAATATATATGAGAATTCTTGAGTTCAACAATCTGAAAATCATGTGTAAAACACCTATTAGTCAATATTCACTAGTTGATGTGATAATCGAGAGAAGCAACAAATGTAGGCAATATCAATCTAAATGTGACATTTGAGTTGTATGATTTAAACACTTTAATATGCACCTGCAACATCACCTGCAACTTTTGATACAAAAAGTTATACATACATTGATATTTGTTGGACATCATATATTGCCAGATAAATTCTGTTAGAACATTTCAGTTCGGTAAATTGCTAAAGCACATATTATCCACCAGAAACATTTAACACATGCCAAAGGCTTAAAGACACAACAATTCATCACGCTTATTTTAAAAAATCTCCTTCAATTTACCTGTAACTTTGTCAGCCGGGATCGAAAAGAACTCAACAGGGAATCATGATTCTGCATCAGATTTTCTAGAATACTGAGATCGCTTACAGGTGGCTCCTCCCTTGTAATAACTTTAAGGTCAGTAGTCTGAAAAACAGTACAATAAACACCATTGATATTTCACTAGAAGACAACGCAAGAAGAGGTAGGGACAGAAAGCTGGAACATCACATGTAAAAGACCTGTCTCAATGTTTTCAGTAATTATCAACATAGAAAATGGGCTAAATTATATTTCGATTTATCTAGAAAAACCTGGTAGCTCACTTTAAAAGTAACTGAATAATTTAGCCAACACCAAGACAGATAACTAATTAGATTAAATGGAGAATATGTCTACCTCAGAGGAAGGTGTTTCCACTGCCTCAATGGTCACACCAGAAACCTTATTAGGCACGCAAGTTTCATCATCACAATTTTCCCTTTTTTCAAACCTCTCCACCAAACTACGTGTCCTTCCATTTACAACTGCTACTGCAAAAATCAAGCACAAGAACATTAAAAATTAACTTAGTCGATCCGTCATCACTTACTATAGATCATGGTAAACACCAACCTCCATTGACAACTTTAACCGGATTAGGCTCTTTACTGCTATTCAGTGTATGATCACCTGATGCAATTGATGTAATAAAATATTTTGAGAACATCAGATAAGCCAAGCTTTCACAACATTCTATAATGCACACCAAAGAAAACAGTCAATAGAAAGGAGAATAAGCACAATCAAAAGAACATATTCATACTAATGTTTTTTTATAGGAAACAAATTTATATTGATAAAGATTAAATAATTACAAAAGTGGACAAGAAGATCATTCAAAAAGGAGTATAAAGCAAATCAACAAAAAAAAGACTGTAGTCCCTACACAGATCCAAAACCGAAAAATGCTTAAAATCCCTATACCTTGGAATCCAACATGAATATCCATATTACATTTACCAAAACAGCACTATAAAGTATATTCTATGACGTTGGAAAATTCACATCTGCACAAAGCTTGTCAGCAGACAAGTATTTGTAAGGACAGAGCTATAAATTTAAACGACTTGGATTTTTCTAGGGTACTGTAGGAAGGAGGCAATTCTAGTTTCAAATTCTAGGTTCATGGTTACCAGGCTGCAAAATTGACAACAAGCGAGCACCTGAAACAGGATTCAGCTTCCAAACAATATCAATTTTCCCAATGCACCAAAAACTATTGGAGACAATCGAGTCTAAACTAGTATCACTGCATAGTGCATACAACTAGGTGGTTGTTTGCTAATTTCTAGTGTATACTCTTGAATGACAAATATAGATTTAACAACTAACCAGTGCTTAATGTAGTTGCTGGAGATGAAGTTCTGTCAAACTTTTCCGTAATGGTTTTGGTAATTAATTGTTTCCCCTCAGATGAATCCTTGGCATTTTCATCAGTCACAAGTCTAGAGCGAATATTTGTTTCCCTTTTATTGCTAAACGGGCTTTTCACATTGTCAGAAGGCAAGGAGTTGAGTGACACCGACAATTTTTCCACATCAAATCTACAGTTGGATAGCCTCCGAGTATGTGGAGGCTTAGCAGAAACCACACTACTTGCTTTATTAGTAGAGATAACTTCCTTCCTAGAACCAACTGAATCTTTTCCATCAAAACTATCACGAGGTACAATGCTAGGGATAACAAGAGACCTATTACTGGCCGGTGTATTATTTTTTGCTTGCAAGTTAATAACAGGAGCCCGCTTTTGAATTCCAACAGTACTCGTTTCCTTTGAATCTGATTGATTTACACCCATAGCGGTCTCGAGAGAAGCAGCTGCCTTTGGAATGATGGGATTGACTCCTGAAACTTCAAATGGGACAAATTAGTGTAATTGTTCACAAATGTCATAATGCCCTGAATTGAGGGGATAGTAAGGAGAAGCACAATATAACATACGGTCCACATATATAGTTTTAATATCCTTTGCATCACTCTCGGGTGTTGTAGAGCGCATAATTGGCTTGGACTTTAGATGGCTTTCTTCTTTCTTCACTTGATCTCCGGGTTTCTGCTCTGACAGGTTATGTTGCTCAGGTGCTACCCTCGTGCCATACGGCTCTATAAGCTAACAAAGAAACAATACTTGATGAGGGGAACAATGTAAGTGGATTTTTAATAACAAAAAAAAGGAAGTGATTGATGACCGGATGTAGCAAGAAGAACAGACTAATACCGAAATATCTGCCACCCAAACTGCGACAGAGTTTTCATAATATGCCCCACCCAAAAGTTTTCCATCTTGAATGCAAAGATCACCAAGTGTAGACCAACCCATATCAACAGTATCATGGCATATTATAGGTTCCCATGAGTAAACCTACATGTGAAGTAAGATAGAACGACATAAAAACTGTTCCTCTTTTAACGTGAAAAATAAATCAAAATTCAAAACAATACCTTTAAACTATCATCAAACCCGCAAAACAGACTTTTTCCATCAGGATGGAAGGTCAGTGCTCGTACTCCTGCAGCCTAGAGGGTGGGTCAACCGAATTGATAAGATCATACTTCTTGAGAAGTCTAACCAAATAAGCCAAAAATATGATAACAAAACATAAAAATGAAAATAAAACGGGCAATGGTGGCAGATGCGCAAAAGTGACTGATTTAATTATTTGCGTTTAGTAAAAGTCTTGGATCTTGAGTTCTGAAAAGCGGATGATCTGGAAGATCCCAAAACTATCATACAGTACAAAATGAAACAATATTGTCATAAGCAAGATAGTAGAATATAAAAAATGTCACATTCTTCAAAGATTATCGAGCAAGAACAGATGAAGCATGTCTCGTCATTAATCATCATAACATAGGAGACTCTATTGGAAATATTAAAGAGAAAGGATGATAATATATTTTGTTATTTGAAGTTCATTGAATAGAATATCCAACTGCACTTCAACGAAAAAATATCCAACTGCAAGGAAATACTCAAATACTGGCATAGAGTTCTAATGGGCAAACACCTCACGTCTTGCAGATCCTATCATCTCAAATGTCTCCAAATCCCAAAATTTCACGGTTTTGTCAGCCGAACCTGGCACAAAAATTAAAAAAACAATCCGATCAGTATGTCACTAGCACATGAATAAAAGAAACAAACCCATTTTTACATATTCACCAGTCGCTAAAAGGAACTCAAGTGGATGAAATTCAATTGACCGGACATGTCCTTCATGAAACTTGAAATCATTCAAAAGCTTTCCGGCTGTCAGGTCCCATACCTGTGCAAAATATAGGGTGTGAATGACCAAATAAAATACACAAGAGCCAGTTATAAATTAATACTTTTTTAAAATGCCACAGCAATACCTTTACAACGTTATCAAACCCACCCGAAACTACCCACCGTCCATCAGGCGTGAATCTTATCGTACTTATCCCTCGGGTATGACCTTTATACGTGTGAATGCATCCTTTCTTTCTAATATCCCATATCTTTAGATTGGTGTCCATTGAACCAGATGCAAAAAACTCACCAAATGGATGAAATTCAACAGCGGTGCAATAGGATCTGTGTCCAGTAAGAGTGCGGACCACTATACTTCGAGAACATTACAAGATCAGAGAAAAGTCTGTATATGACAAACATATTTGACTAACTGCAATCCGATTTCATCGCTTGCAGCTTGAAAAAATAAATATAAAATCACAGACTTTGGACTAATTCATATCCATTATAATTAATGACAAAAATCAGTACAGCATAAATCCTGATGAGAATAAATTAACCTACTTTTTGTTTCTTCCAAATCCCACAACTTTATGGCACCAGACGAAGATCCAGCTACTACTAAAATTTCTGCTGCATCAAAAGCCAAAGACTCAACTGGACTAGTGTGGCCACATAGGCTCTGCATAATAACCAGTACTTCATCACCCTTAGCCAGTATAAGGAAACAAAAGCCGTGCAAAGTACAAGAATAGAAGAAGAGTTTCCAAAATTGTAAGAGCATGATATTGGGAAGAAATCTATTACTGGAGTGTCAAAGTTCGAAGCAGTCAAAACTAATATTAGAAGATAATACTATTATATGTTAGCAACAATCAAAGGTTGGTCAATCAGTCCAACTAAAGTGCATGTGGTTTAATTCCTGTATCTCGCAGTAAAAGTTAGAACATTAACGCAATTAGCAAGCAGAAATTATATCGAGTCAGAACATGCAGCAATTTAATGATCTTAAAACGTTTTATGTCTTGTCTTGAAAAATAACTGTAAGTACTAAAATAAAAGGTGTCTTCTTAACCTAAGTAATTGGGGAAAGCAGCACACACCACTGGGGTCCAAATCCCAAAAGATTACATGATGTAAAGCATATCTACAAAATGATCTAGGGAAATTTGAAGCCAGCATAAAAGCAAAAGCTAAAGAAAACTTAAGAAGCGCCTGATGCTTAAGAGAGCAGCAATCGTGTGACAAATGTCGATAAAAAGGAAATCCCAAATGCTTGGATATCTGCATAGGTGCCATGAATGAATCACGAGGTTATAATGTACAGTCAAAAGGTGGTTAATTCCTTTGAATATGATGCAAAAAAAGTGATGAAAACCAAAATCTGAGAAAAGAAAGAAATCGTGAAATTCATTGCAAATGTGCAACGTGTCAACAAGGATGCTGTTCAGGGTAGATGCAATGTTGTACCAAAGGAAAGCCACAGGTAAGATACTCTTTCTATACTAACCATTAAAGATGTCGGTTTCCCAACGGACCACAGATTCACTTTCTGATCATCCCCACCGGTGATAAACACTCGGCAATTCTTTTTCCCAAACCTCAAACAATTTACGTTTCCTGCATGTGCAACAAATTCCTCTACAGAAGGTTCAGTCAAGTAGAAACAACTTAAACCGCAACAACACGATCAATATTACAGAAGCATTCAAAAATTAAAGGAACTACCACCAACTTTGTCATTTAACCGATCCACATAAATAAACCAACAAGAGAAAATTTCGCAAGGCTGAAACTCTCGTGACTTGTAGACGCCCAGGATGCTTAACAAATCCGTACAGGAAATTAAAATTAAAGTTTTACACTCCCTTCAACTTCAACTCCAATCCAATAAGAGCGAGGAACAAAGTTTTTGCGGAATCAACTATCCCCGATGAACTCAACTACTTCTGTCAAGATTTAACTGCTCTAGAAAAACAGATAAAGAGATACAAATCACAATCTTTTTCCAACAATTTCAACAACCACTCCCCCTAATCTACTTTCCGGAACACAGAAAACTTAAGCAAGATTTCAAGAACACCGATTCTGGAAAATCTTAGATGGACAAGCCTAAAATAGATTCGTTGCCTGCCCACACAAACTCACCGGCATTCACATTTCACACACACATGGACAAGAAGATATATAAATAGACAGCAGAAATCAAGAGGATACGCAATTTATAACCGCGCTTCGCCATTATTTGAAACACCCGCTGTCAATCACGGCTCCGGCACGAGGCCTTCGTCGGTCCCCCGGCCAAGAAACGAATTTAGTGCCTAGCGAGAGAGTATAAATCTGTAGATACAAGCAACGGTTACTCAAAATCCAGCGAGAAAAGTTAGGAACAGATTCTCCAAAAGAAACCCAGAAAGTAAATGGAGTTAAAAAAATTCAGAGCAGATTTCAACAGAGATGGGAGAAAGAAAGTAAGAAACCAACGTACAGAAATAAGAATAATGATATAATATAAAGTTAAAAGTCTATGCCTATGAACATGCGTACGCAACCGCAGCCGCGTCTGGATTTACTGCCGTTAATTTACTCCGAAGTTTCACCGACAAGATTAGCAGATAAACCTTTCACTGTTTTGGGCTTTTGAGTTTAATAACGTTGGTGTTTTCCTGTACAAGGAGACAGCTTGGGATGAACAAAATCTTTGTATGAGTTTGAGGATTGGAATTATTGTCATTATGTTATTATTATATGATTCAAGATATTATATCATATTTTTTACAAAATTCACGTTTTATTTATGCTACATACATAATGATCCATAAGTCTTTTTGGTCCAAAAATACCATTATTTTAGGGATAAAAGAAAACAATAACAAGTTGATATCTTAGATACCAATATTAATTGAGAAAATGGCTTCCACCACCCACATGAAATGCAAAAAATAAAAAAAAACACACACACAAGTCTTAATAAAATTAGGCAACTGGTAAATATGAAGGTTGAACCTATTTTGAAGCCAACGAAATCGGATGTTAGGCTCATCTGGTTATCGGTGATGTTTCATATCACCTTCAAGATTCATTTTTTTACTCATTTATTGTTGTTGTCTCTATTTCCAACGGGACAATATTACTCATCTAATGAAATTCTTTTACGACTTCACAGAAGTCATTCATGTCTAAGACACGTGCACTTTAAAACTATATATTTATATACAAGGTTTTCACCTATGGGAAACACTTTATTTAAATGCTATGCCAATTGAAAATACTTTTTCGAAATTTGATTTTTTTGGATAATGAAATGAAAGAGTGTGTTCTGAATATAAAATTATGTTTAGTTATTCTCGTTGAGAAAATCCTTTTTATGTAGAACAAAGTGGTACAATTCTTTCACAATCGTCTCATTAAAAAAAAATTAGTCTAAGAAAATACAGAAAAACTCCAAAAAGAAAAAATGAATAGTGGTAATAAACATAAAGGAACAAATAAGTATTGATCACGACAGCTAAACCTCTTGCTTCCAAGTTAGTGGTTGGAATGTATTTACAAGTCCTTACATATGAGGACTCTAGTCTGGACCTCAAATTAGATCGTAGAAAAAAAATGATTTCTAATTATTTCTTTAAAACAAAGTTCTATTTCTTGTGTTTCAACATTTTATGGGGCTGTAATTGAAATTTTTATTCCATCAATTAATTGATCTCCTAACAATACATTATGTTTTGTAGATTTTCTTAATTTTCGTATAATTAATAATTATCATATTGGATGTGTCGTTTCGATGACAAATTTAAACTTTTAATGTAACATCCATACAAATTTAGATTTTCGTGTAATTATTAATTATATTCACGCACAAGTTGATACAATTTATTGTTAGTTAAATAATTACATTTCCACTATATAAAAGGAAGTACAACTATTAAGGATATAATAAAGTTATCATCCAATCATTCTCAATATTCTAAATCAATCCTCATAGTACCAGCTACTCTAATCATTCTTTCATTTCCTTTCCTCTCGTTTTATTTTTGTCCACCTTAAAAAAATTCCACTCCACTTAATATATGTATGCTTGTCCCACATTTTTGTTTTTATTGTCTCCTTAATTAGCTTTTCCTTGAGAATATTTGTTTTTCATTTTTCTTGATCTTTGAGAGTGTTTATTTATTGGGCTAGATCCAAAAGCTTTTACAAATAAATATCAAATAGTTCGATCTAGAACTTTTGTTTCTTTTTTTTCCTTTTGTTGGTCTTTTGTGTTTGAGCGAGTCTTTTTTAAGGAATGTAAAGAGTGTTTTCGATGCATTACAATAAGTAGGCGTCGAACCTCGAGAACTAAAACTTGTACGATTATTATATATTTTCTTGTAATGATGACGTAAAATCTATAATGGATATGTGTTATTGGCTTATTGAAGGATATAATAAAGTTATCATCTAATCATTCTCAATATTCTAAATCAATCCTCATAGTACCAGCTACTCTAATCATTCTTTCATTTCCTTTCCTCTCGTTTTATTTTTTGTCCACCTTAAAAATCATTCCACTCCACTTAATATATGTATGCTTGTCCCACATTTTTGTTTTTATTGTTTCCTTAATTAGTTTTTCCTTGAGAATATTTGTTTTTCATTTTTCTTGATCTTTGAGAGTGTTTATTTATTGGGCTAGATCCAAAAGCTTTTACAAATAAATATCAAATAGTTCGATCTAGAACTTTTGTTTCTTTTTTTTCCTTTTGTTGGTCTTTTGTGTTTGAGCGAGTCTTTTTTAAGGAATGTAAAGAGTGTTTTCGATGCATTACAATAAGTAGGCGTCGAACCTCGAGAACTAAAACTTGTACGATTATTATATATTTTCTTGTAATGATGACGTAAAATCTATAATGGATATGTGTTATTGGCTTATTGCTAGCTACATACATAGAAAATTCGTTGATGTTCTCCTTTGTCGCCGAATTATTAGTTATATTTCAATCCCATTTTATAACATGTTGAATGTGTTCATTGTTCAAGAATGACCACCTAATAGTCAATCATGCTAATTGAACTCCTCCTTTGTATGCTGGTGGGACTGGTGCCTTCAATTATTTATCTGATGTGTTACGCTCTAACTGCTAAGTGGTTGATTTTTTAATTACTTTAGCTCTGTCAGAGGTCCCTTGGTTCATACAGATTTTAAATCGAGGGAATTCACAAATAGGCAGGGATCCGAAGGAGATGACTTATATAACGGACTAACTCATAGAGCATACCCTCACATTATTTCAATGGAGAATATGCTTCACACGAGAATCGAACCCGTGAAGTCGTATAACTTACTCTCACATCACCCAAGTCTTACTAACTCGGATGTGCCCTTGGGAACAAATGATTGATTATTTAAGGTTAGTGATGCATATGCGTCTCTCATTTCATTAAGAGTAGATGCCTATGCAAATTGATGGCTCGGTTTAGGTATTGGGATTTTCTAATTTTTCTTGTCGGAAAAGGGAAAAGGTACCGAGGAGCGAATTGAAGGTGTGGCTTGATGGAAAAGATTTAACGATTATCCAGAGTGAAAAGGGAAGAAAATAATAGCAAATGCTTTATATTGATTACAGCGGATAAGGAATTCGCTTCAAAGATCCAACCAAACAATCGATGAAGTAAATATTTGGTTCCATCTAACTTGACGCATCCAGAATGGGTTCATAATGCCACATGTTACCTTGTCCAACATGCATTTTCAAATTTAAAGTACATTACTTGACGAGAACCACGTGGAATTCAATTATTGCAAAGGAATGCGCCGAGCCAAACTCAAGAATAGTGACGGCAATTTTCCCACACACCCGGGAAAAGAGTTTCAACATTCCGGCAATGAATATAGGGTGGATATGAGACACTATCCTCTCATCCCGAAGGTGATGCTGATGGTGGTGATGAGGATGGTGGTCATGATTCATTTTACATTTATTAAAAATTATACAAAACAGAAAATAAAAAACAAATATGATACCCCCCATTAGTAGCTCGGTACCCGAGGACTAGGCATCAACTCTACCTGCATCGTCAAGGGCGAAAGCAATCGAGAAGCACGCGAAGAGCTCGGAGATCGGGATTGTCGTCGAGGCCTCTCCCGAGGACCCCAACCCGATGTGTTAAAACACTTCCGTGAAAGGCGGAGAACGTGGGTCTTATTATGCGGAAGACGTGCGCACGATCTCACCACGTCTCGACAGAACGTGCCAGCGAGACGATTCATCTACCTAGCCCCTCTATAAAAACCCCCCAGGTTTGCTCTTTGAGATTCATTCACTGATTTTTGCACTCTCGCACACAGTATATACTCTCGTTTCGCTCTTGCAAGCGGCTGACTTAAACATCGGAGGGGCTTCGCCGGACACATCTCCGACGCCCTTTGACGAAGCGTTCGTTGTTTGCAGGAATACACACGTGTTCTCCAATCCCCGACGCCCGACGTTCCCGAGGTACTCGACGTGGTAACAGCTCGTCGGCTGATCTATTTGGCTACATCAGATTTGATCACAAGTCGCAAGCTGTTCTTGTTTACAGGCAGACAAGTTATGTGATGATGATGACATAAATAGAGCTATAATTTGGAAGAAGGATCGAGCCAGCAAAGCAGGTCAATTTCATGGCGCTGAGTTGAAAAAGATGGTTGAAAAGATTGTAAGTAAAAAAAATGAGTTGAAAGAAAATTTATTTATTCTGTTTTTATGAAACTGTTTTAAGTACTTCTTTGTCCTTAAAGAAGTTGATGCTTCTAGGGAGTAAAGAAGATATCCTTACAAAAGCACTTGATTCACAAGAACACGCAGGGCGTGTCAGGGTGCCGGAGTCATGTCACTCCTTCATAGTATTTTAATGTTGGTAAAGTTTGGAAGACTGCTGTTATTGAAAAGGATTTGATTGATTACAAGAAGTTAAATTCCTCGCAAGATGAACGTATACAAAAACTGGAAGCACTACAGGATGAACGTATAAAAAAACTTGAAGAAATGATGTTTTGACATTGATGACAAAGACAGTTGCTCTGTACATGTTCAAGAAATAAAAATAGATAAAAGCATTCCACTTGATGAAGATTTGGAGGATGCCGAACTGTATGTTGTAAACAAAGCTGAAACTTTACAGGTGAATGGTGTGGTTGGTTACTTCAATTTGTTGATGAGTAGTAAAGCCCTTCATCAAGGCATGAAACGAAAATAACTTGAGTACGTTGGATTCAGCAGCATGACTTAATCCGATTGTTAATTTGTTCTGCCAAGGACAGCTTTTAGCTGAGATTTGTTGGATCAGCATGTTGCATTTTGTTTGTTGAATTTATCGCCTTAAGTATATTATTATTATGTTAACTGATACTCATTGTTTGTTGATAATGATAGGTGTTGCGTCTCTGCCATGGAGGCGTGCAAATGTTTGGATGAAATTATTTTCAAAGATCAGTGGGAATTGTAATGAATAATTTGTTGGACAAACCAGATTATTTTTTGGTATTAACATTGTAATTTTTAATAATCTTGTCCAATTGGATATAATTTTCCTATTACAATATATATATATATATATTCTTTGTTGTATAATTAATTGAAATTCCTAATATTCGTATATTTTATTAATTTTTAATAATTAATAGATTATAAATTTGTACTATCGATAAAAATATCGTATTGATATAACAAAGATTTTTTAAAAATGTGGTCGAAACAATAAAAAAACGTGTTTAAATTCACACAATAACGATATAACTGACTTATTTTTTAACGATTACAACGTGTTTGTCCGTTGTTGTTAACCGTATATTTTAACAACACTGGTTTCGGCAACATATTTATTTTGTTGTAAAAGTCATATTCAACAATGGATATGCATCGTTGTTATATGTTTAAACAACAACGATTAAACTTCGTTGTGGTTAACCGGGACTTTTAGCAACACGGCTTCGACCATGATCGTTTTCCTAATTCACAACAGATTCTATCTGTTGTCTATTATCTGTTTTGTAGTAGTGAGAAGTAGTGGATCCGGACTGTGTCTGGCTTTTGGTGAAAGACAGAAAAGAGATTGGTGGGCAACTTCCGAGGCATAGACATCCTCCAGAAGGATCTTGTGTGACTCGACTTGTCCGGAAAAATTCTCTCTCTATATATATACCTTTTGTATATTTAGTCTTGTAATTTGTCACATTTTGTTTTTCATCCATTTGAATGTTTCTTATTTGAATTGTTACTTCTATGCAGTTCAGAGATATGTTACACCTTAGATCCATCTAAGCACAAATAATGGGGAAAACTACAGAAAAGCAACACCTAATATTTTACAATGAGAGGAGAAAAGCTTGTTGCCCAGTTCGTTTTATTGCTCGATTTGCTTTTAATATGTGAAATACTGGTTTAGTTTGTACATGGTTCATGCAAGCGAGAAATGATGCCAAATAAGCAAGATTTGGTGGAAGGAAAGGGCTAAAATTAAAAAAAAATTCCATTTACTTGATAAAAACCAATTTTAACAATTTATAAGATGAAAATCTACCAACTTATATGACTAAAATTGCAACGTTCTCCTGACCAAATTAAATCAAGATTCATCAGGTGCAAACTCAATTATTATAATCTCAATAAAGAAAAGTTTAATGAAATAGTTAATATTGATTTATTTAATTCTCCATAGTTATATTTCATTAAAATTGACTTATTAATTCTCCATATGAGTCGTTGTTACTCACAAACCATGTAGACCTAAAAAAAACCATGTACATGAATTAAAAATGGTTAAGAATTTAATCCTACTCCCTTTTCAAGCCATGTTTGCATGCGTATTAAATCTATGGGAACATAGTTTTTTCCATCCTCAATATTTAACGTGTTGGTCCACTATGTTATTAGAATTGAGTTGTCCTGATTTTTTTTTAACTTCTGTCCTTTGTCTTGCAATTTTAGTCATTTTTTACATTGTACTACTTACGTGGCACTGAGGAACAAGGATATTTTCGCTTGGTCGCCGTCTGATCTAAAGGGGGTCAAGCGAGAGGTGATGGAGCATCGTTTGAACGTCTCCTCGTGCTCTCGACCCATCATTCAGAAGAGGAGACACTTCGGGCCCGAGAAAGATGCGGTGATTAGAAGTCAGGTCGGAGACCTATTGCAAGCAGGCCATATCAGAGAGGTACATTTCCCTACTTGGTTGTCTAACGTCGTTCTGCCAAAGGCTACCGGAAAGTGGAGGATGTGTGTAGATTTTCGGGATCTAAACAAGGCTTGCCCCAAGGATTGTTATCCTCTCCCGAGGATCGATCAACTTGTTGATTCCACCTCAGGTCACGAGTTGCTCAGTTTTCTGGATGCTTATCAGGGTTATCACCAGATACCACTAGCCGAGGAGGATCAACGAAATGTCAGTTTTATTACGGCAGATGGAACGTTCTGCTATGTGGTTATGCCCTTTGGACTTAAGAATGCGGGGGCAACATACCAACGCCTGATGGATAAGGTATTCAAAGAGCAGATCGACAGAAACGTCGAGGTTTACGTCGATGATATTTTGATTAAATCACGGAAAGAGGCATGCTTTATATCTGACGTCGAGGAGACTTTCCGTACTCTGCGGAATTATCAAATCAAGCTTAACCCGAGTAAATGCTTATTTGGAGCTCGAACAGGGAAATTCCTGGGCTATATGGTGACTCGTCGGGGAATTGAAGCTAATCCCGAGAAGGTACGAGCTCTCGCTTCTATGTGTTCGCCTCGGAATGTTCAGGAGGTTCAGAGGTTGACAGGGAGAATTACTGCTCTCTCCCGGTTTATTTCGAGGTCGGCTGACCGAAGCCTTCCTTTCTTCAAAATACTTCGTCGAGCTAAGCAGTTCGAGTGGAGTGAACATAGCGAAAAGGCGTTTCAGGAGTTGAAGGAGTATCTGAAAGGCTTGCCCGTTCTGAATAAGCCCGAGCTCGGGGAGCCATTATTTGTTTATCTCGCCGTTACTCCACAAGCAGCAAGTTCGGTATTAGTTCGGGAAGAAGGACAGGTACACCAGCCTGTATATTTCGTGAGCCATGCTCTGAAAGGCGTCGAGCTAAATTATACTACGCAGGAAAAGCTGGCTTTGGCCTTGGTTATTACAGCTCGACGCCTCAGGCCATATTTCATCTCTCACCCGATCACAGTGCTTACTAACAGCGCGCTCGGGCAAATTGTCTCTCACCCCGACGCTTCTGGAAGGCTTGTTAAATGGGTAACCGAGCTCAGTGAGTATGATATTCAGTTTAAACCTCGGGCGGCCATCAAAGCACAGGTCTTAGCAGATTTCTTGGCGAAAACGGTACACCTCGAGCGAGAGGAGAGGTGGAAGGTATATGTTGACGGGTCTTCTTGCTCCTCGGGAAGCGGTGTCGGGGTAGTTATGGTGTCCCCCTGGGGAGAGGAAACGAGCTTGGCTATTACTCTTGATTTTAAAGCCTCCAACAATGAAGCTGAGTATGAGGCCTTGCTCATCGGACTTCGAGCCGCAAAAACATGGGGATAGCTCGGGTCCTTCTTTATTCTGACTCTCAATTGGTAATTCAACAAAGCAACGGAAAGTTTGACATCAATAATGAAAAGATGGTGAAATATGCGGAGGCATTGAATAAACTGACAGAAGCTTTTTCCGAGGTGATTTTGGAGCAAGTACCCCGGGAAAACAATGAAAAAGCAGATAGGCTCGCCAAGATGGCTAGCTCCCTTGCTCCGCCCGGGAAAACAAAAGCAGATAGGCTCGCCAAGATGGCTAGCTCCCTTGCTCCAGCCTCGGGTAAGGAAGTACAGGGAAAGGAAAGGAGATCGCAAATCTATCAGGTCGAGCAAAGTCAGGAGAAAGTACTTACCCCGGATTGGCGACATGATATCCTGGAATACCTCTTGCGAAGAATAGTACCCGACAACCCACAGAGAGCTCGGGAACTTAAGCGCCGGGCCCTACGCTTTGTTATTTTGAACGACAAGTTATACAAAAGGTCTTTTTCCCGACCTCTGCTTAAGTGTCTGGGGCCCGACGAGGCCAAATATGTCCTAAGAGAGATTCATGAAGGATGCTGCGGAAATCACCTCGG